>JAJOOO010025956.1:0-14365 GCA_029582685.1 Solanum piurae
ACCCAATAATTCTAACATTCAAGAAACCCTAGGTCTAGTCATAATAAGGGAATCAAGAAACTGACTGAAAACTAGGGACCTAATGGGTGAAAGGAACCCACTAGTGAAATCACACATACCTGGTGACGAATTTCACGGAGAAATCCTTTGATTTCTGGGTTGGAACTAAAGAAAACTTGTTGCGTTCTTGAACTAGAGTTCTTGACCTTTTTCTCCTCTCTTGCTTCTAATTTTCTATGTTTGATTAATGATTTGACTTAGGTAAGTTCTAGTTATGTTTCTAGGCTTAAACTGACTAAAATCTCATTATTTAGGGTCTAAACGACGTATCTTAGGGGTTAAATGAAATAGGAAAAGACCAAAAGACCCCTGACTTAACTGCTGTCGGAGTGATCGACGGATTGGACCTACGGGCCGTAGGTCAATCTACGGTCCGTAGATTGGGTCCGTAAGTCAAGCTTGCTCGGCAGGCCTTCACTAAAACGAGAATAAATTTTTAATCGGAGGTCGGATTTTAGAAAACTCGGTGGCGTTGGAAAGAGGATTCAATTATCTGTCATACCATAGGTAATGGGACACATAATTCATTTTGTGCTAAGAGTTATGGTCATTTGAAGTTGACCCAATCAACAACTTTCATCTAACTGGCTGTTGACCCTCATCTACGGTCAGACCTACGGACTGTGGATTGAACGGCGATCCATGTTGGTCGACCGTAGTTTGTGTCAGAGGCTGGGTAAAGGAGTCTTGATCCACGGGCCGTGGTCTAACCTACGGACCGTAGGTCTGTCCATGGGTCGAGACTTAGCCAATTTTCTGAGCTGGGTTTTGAGAGGGGCTACAGTGGTGAACCATGGACCACCAACACGAGCCGTGGTCTGACCTACGGTCCGTGGATGGCAACAGTGGGTTGCACCTGCAACTTTTCCTAATCTGTATTTTGGTCTATCTAGGATACGGGGTGTTACAGTTTTGAACTTGCTCCCCCTAAATATATGTGAAACTATTCTTTGCTATGTAGAGAACTCCACTTGCATAATAATAAAATCAACTGAGAGACAGTGATAGCAAGCATAAAATCAACAGAGACAATGATAGCAAGCATTTAGCAACATTTAAGCAATAATACTTAATCATAATTCTCCCCCTTTGGCATCAGTAAAAAGGAAAGAACATAGAGCTTAACAAAGATTAACCACAACAAATAGTGAACAGAAACCCAAAATACACCAAAAGTAGCAATCCAAAAGAAGAAATAACAGAGTTATTAATGAGGACGCATGAAAAATATGAACGCGGAGAGATAATTAAAGCAGGCAATAATATCAGCAATTTAAGGGATTCTCAATAATATTCAAAGATTTACGAAGAGAATAAAATATTTGCTCTAAAAGGAGTTTTGTAAAAATATCAGCTAGTTGAAAATTAGTACTAATAAATGAAATTTCAATATTACCTTTTAAAACATGGTCTCTAATAACATGATGTTTGATATCAATATGCTTAGCTCGAGAATGATGCACAAAATATTTTGACAGACAAATAGCATTAGAATTATCACACATAATTTTAACAAGTGTAAAAGATAAATCATAATCACTTAATTGATGAACCATCCATAGAATTTGATCACAACATTGACTGATGGCACTATATTCAGCCTCTATAGTAAAGAGAGACACAGAGCCCTATTTTTTGTTGTTCCAGGAAATCAATGATTTTCCCAGAATTTGGCATGTACCACTAGTACTTTTCCTATCGTCTTTATCACCTGCATAGTCAGCGTCAAAAAATCCTTCGAGAAATTTTTTTTCTCTTTTGGATACCATAAACCGAAAAAAGATGTTCCCACTAAATAACGAATAATACGCTTTACCATAGTTAGATGGGATTCTTTAGGAGCAGACTGAAACCGAGCATATTTGCATACACTGAAGATGATGTCCGGTCGGCTGGTAGTAAGATAGAGTAAAGACCCAATCATACCTCTATACTTAGTCTCGTCGATTGTCTTACCTTCATTATCTTTGTCAAGAGAACAAGTGGAACTCATGGGAGTGCCTAATGACTTGGAGTTTTCCATGCCAAATTTTTGAATGAGCTCTTTGCAATATTTGGTTTGACAGAGGAATGTACCTTTATCAGATTGATAGATTTGTAGTCCGAGAAAACAAGTTAATTCGCCCATCATACTCATTTCGAATTCACTTTGCATAAGTACAGAAAATTCTTCACATAAGGAGATATTAGCACTTCCAAAAATAATGTCATCAACATAAATTTGAATAATAAGATTCTCAGAGAAAAAACTTTTCACAAAAAGAGTTGTATCAATTTTTCCACGAGTAAAACCATGATTTAAAAGAAATTTGATGAGACGATCATACCAAGCACGAGGTGATTGCTTAAGACCATACAAAGTTTTTGAGAGCTTGAAAACATGATAGGGAAAATTTGGATTTTCAAACCCAGGAGGTTATTTTACAAAAACTTCTTCTTCAATAGATTTGAAAGAACTTTTCACATCCATTTGAAACAATTTAAAACCTTTATGGGCAGCAAAAGCTAGAAGCAAGCGAATAGATTCTAACCTTGCTACATGAGCAAAAGTTTCATCATAGTCGACTCCTTCTTGTTGAGAGTAACCTTGAGCCACTAAACGGGCTTTGTTGCAAATCACTTCTCCAGATTCATTCAGTTTGTTTCTGTAAACCCATTTTGTTCCAATGATGGACTTATCATCAGGTTTATGGATTAGAGTCCAAACTTGATTTTGTCGAACTGATCTAGTTACTCTTTCATGGCCTTGATCCAATGTTCATCTAAGATAGCCTCTTTTACACTACTAAAAAAACAATGAATACCGACCTAAAAATTACCGACCTCAAATAGAGGTCGGTAATTTCCGACCTCCGGAGGTCAGTATTGTTAAAAAGAGTAAAAAATGAAAAAAACTTTAGTTATGCAAAATAAAGCGGTAAAACAAAATTTCGACCTCTGGAGATCGGAATTTTTCCCGGAAAAAATGAATTACAATAAAATCCTCTTGATGTCGATATTAAATAAAATAAATATATAACAATATTTTATTTTTTCTCAATTAAATATAAAAAACGAAATTGAGAAATATTTTGATTTAATTTTATTTAAATCGTCTTCCGGAGGACGGTTTTGTGTAAAATAAAAAACAAAAAATATTATAATACCGACCTCCGGAAGTCAGTAAAATTAAATACTATGTAATTAAATTAATTTTCATTAAAATATTTATATAGTGACTTCCATAAAATTAATAAATTAATATTTTCAATTAACTTTAAATAAATCATCTTCCGGATGACGGTTTTATATAAATTAAAAAATAAATTAATATAAAATACCGACCTCATGAGGTCGGTATTTTTATTTCATCCAAATACTTTTAATAAAAGCGACATCCGGAGGTCGGTTTGTTTAAAATGTTCCTATTAATCATAATTTTGCTAGCATAATACTAAATTTATATTTTACACCTACAATTAATTGTTTAAAAAAGTTTAACAATTTTGTATACTTTTATAAATAAAAAGTTAGAATACGTGGAATAAACCAAAAACATCAATAATCCATATTTAGAGTATGAAACTACGTTGATATGATAATCGACTACAAGTAGTAAGCCTTTATGCAAAATAAAGCGGGAAAACCAAATACCGGCCTTTGGAGGTTGGAATTTTTCCCAAAAAAATGAATTATAATAAAAACCGACCTCTTGATGTCGGTATTAAATAAAATAAATAAATAACAATATTTTATTTTTTCTCAATTAAATATAAAAAAAAACAAATTTGAGAAATATTGTGATTTAATTTTATTTAAATCGTCTTCCGGAGGACGGTTTTGCGTAAAATAAAAAACAAAAAATATTATAATACCGACTTCCTGAAGTCGGTAATATTAAATATTATGTAATTAAATTAATTTTCATTAAAATATTTATGTAGTGGCTTCCAGAAAATTAATAAATTAATATTTTCAATTACCTTTAAATAAATCGTCCTCCGGATGACGATTTTATATAAGTTAAAAAATAAATTAATATAAAATACCGACCTCAAGGTCGGTATTTTTATTTCATCTAATTACTTTTAATAAAAGCGACATCCGGAGGTCGGTTCGTTTAAAATGTTCCTATAAATCATAATTTTGCCAGCATAATACTAAATTTTCATTTTTTGTTGTTGCATAGTCTCTTCATAGTTGTAGAGCTAATATATTGTTTGATGATGCAAATCCGACCAACTTCAACATTGGAATTCATAAAAGCACACTAAATTGGATCATACTATGAATGCAAGTCCAACTTCAACATATATTGACCTTTTAATTTGTGAAATAGACAAGCTGGTGTTATGGAGACTCTTAGTTATTGAGAATTTTTAGTGCATTACATGCATGTAGTCTCTTGTTTTGTTCTGTTATGCCGACAAGTTTTCTCCAGGGTTACTGGCAGCAATGGTTTGTTGCTAGTCTCTGTTCATGTTTTTGCATATATGAAGTTTCATCCTTTTTCCAAAGCAATGATATGCCTGCTTGTGAGGTATATCACCAAAGTGGGTATGAATTTCAATAAGTTGATTAATATTTGTTTCTTTTAGTGCTATGCAACTGAGAAAGCTCGACATCTAAAAAAGTTGATACAAGACTATATTGCTTCTTTCATCAAAGTAGGAGATAAGGTTTGGTGCTTCTAAATTTCTAAAGTTCAAGTACAATTATTTTCTATAAGTGTTTGTGTCCATCTAGTATTGATACTTAGCTTTAATTTTGTGATAACTTGTTTGTGTCCATCGAGTGTTTGTTTGGTATAAGTACCAACACTAGTTGATTCTATTGACGACAACAGAGAGAAGAAGAGAGAAGAAAGAGAGAGGAAGAGAGAGGAGGAGATTGAGATAGAGAACAAGAGGTATGCAGCGCTTCAGGCCCAACTAACTTTTCTTTTTAAATCAGGAAAAATTCTTCCTCCATGTCCGGAGAGTGAGGGTGAAGAGAATGATAAGTCTGATAAGGAGAGTGAGGGTGATGAGGAGTAGTTGTATCTATTTGACATTTTAGACTTCTATATTTTTGGAATTGTTTGATCGTATTTTAGTTTATTTTGAAGTTGGATGAAGTTTATTTTGAAATAGTTTAATGTATATGCTGAAACTATTGTGTTGTTTTGGTTGGATGAAGTTTATTTTGAAATAGCTTATTTGGAATTCTTTGGATTGTTTTGGTATAAATATGCAGGTGGCCAACTAAAATTGCAGCAATTTGCTGCCAGTTTTGAAGCAGAAAAATGACCTCAGAAGGTCAGAATCTCAAAAATAAAAAATAAAAATACCGACCTCCGGAGGTCAGAATCTCAAAAATAAGAAATAAAATACTGACCTCCGGAGGTCAGAATTTTAAAAATAAGAAATAAAAATACCGACCTTCGGAGGTCAGAATATCAAAAATAAAAAATAAAAATACCGACCTCCGGAGGTCAGAATCTCAAAAATAGAAAATAAGTATACCGACCTCCGGAGGTCAGAATCTCAAAGAAAATAAGGATACCGACCTCCGGAGGTCATAATATCAAAAATAAAAAATAAGAATACCAACTTCCGGAGGTCAGAATCTCAAAAATAAAAAATAAGAATACCGACCTTCGGAGGTCAGAATCTCAAAAATAAAAAATAAAAATACTGACATTCGGAGGTCGCAATTTAAAAATTAAAAAAAAGTAAAATTAAAATATACCGACATCCGGATGTCGGTATTCCAAAATATGAGAAATAAATATTCTGACCTCAGGTAGACGGAAATAATAAAAATAAAAAATAAACAAATATATAAAAGTGACTTCAGGAAGTCGGAAAATAAAATAATGAATATTTCGACTTACAATTAAAATTGACCTCGAGAGGTCAGTAAATACCGACCTCCAGAGGTCGAAATTGAATAGCGACCAAGCTTTTTCCGACCTAAGATGGGAAGTCGCTTTTTGGTCGGTATTTTAGGGAATACCGACCTCCGGAGGTCGGTATTTGAGGGAATACCGACCTCCGGAGGTCGATATTTGTAGGTCGGTATTCATTGTTTTTTTTAGTAGTGTTAGTTTCTTAGGTTCTAGCTGAGAGATGAGTGCAACCTGTGTCTTATTTCTTCTTGATGCTCGAGTCTTCATACCTTCACTTGGATCTCCAATATTAAATTTGTTTGGATAATTTGGTTCGCTTCTCCATTCATTTGGAACAGATTCGACTATAGGATCAATTGAAGGTTCTGTTGTAGTCGATTGTTCAGTACTACTTATCCCTCTTTGAGTTGATATTGATTCTCTTCATCATTAGTGTTTACTCTTACCTCAACCGATTTGTTAGAATCATCAAAAACAACATGAATAGATTCTTCAATATGTAAAGTACGCCTATTAAAAACTCGATAAGATATACTGGAGTTTGAGTAGACAAGAAATATACCTTCATCGCTTCGTGCATCAAACTTATCCATATTATCCTTGTCATTGTTGTGAATAAAACATTTACACCCAAATGGATGGAAGTAATCAATGTTAGGTCTCTTATCATTCCACAATTCATAGAGTGTCTTTTTCACAATGGGTCTGATTAAGCATCTATTCAACACATGACAGGCTAAACTTACAGCTTCTGCCCAAAATTTGTGTGGAAGAGAGTGCTCAACGATCATCGTTCTTGCCATATCTTGCAATGTCATGTTCTTTCATTCCACAACTCCATTTTGTT
Source organism: Solanum piurae (assembly GCA_029582685.1). Taxonomy (NCBI): domain Eukaryota; kingdom Viridiplantae; phylum Streptophyta; class Magnoliopsida; order Solanales; family Solanaceae; genus Solanum; species Solanum piurae. Next base: position 6,777 of record JAJOOO010025956.1, read on the forward strand.
GAGGCGGGCAAGGTGAAGAGAAGTTGTGAGTATTGCCTTTCTCATTACATAACTTTTCAAACAAATTATTCTTGAATTCTCCTCTATGGTCACTTCTTATAGATGAAATATAATAACCTTTGTCTCTTTGAATTTTCTCACAGAAAAACTCAAAAAAATTTAAAGTATCATCCTTGTGAGATAAAAACATAACCCAAGTAAAACGAGAATAATTATCAACTATTGCAAAAGTGTATCTTTTACCTCCGATGCTGGCTGTTCTGGCAGGTCCAAATAAGTCCATGTGTAGGAGCTGTAGAGGTTTATTTGGGAGACAATATCCTTGCCAAAAAATGAGTTTCTTGTTTGCTTACCCATTTGACACACGTCGCAGATGTGATCTTTTGAATAGTCCAGCTTAGGTAACCCAATTACTAGCTCATTTTTAGCCAGCTTCTCTATCAATCTCATGCTTGCATGGCCAAGTTTCTTATGCCAAATCCAGGGATCATCAGTCATTGAAGATAGACATATGTGTTCTATATTGTTTTTTACAGAGTCAAGAATGTATACATTCTTTTCTCTGCTTCCTTGTAGTAGATTATTTCCAGATCAATCTTTTATCAAGCATCGATTCTTTTGAAAATGGACTTCTAGATTTGAGTCACATAGTTGACTAATACTCAATAGATTGTATTTAAGTCCTGTCACTAGATAAACATTTGAGATATCACAAGAATCATTAAAAGAAATTGTACCAATACCAATTACCGTTCCTTTTGAGTTACCACCAAAACGAATATTTCCTCCCTTGTATTCAGCAACAGATTTGAACATAATTTTATCTCCCGTCATGTGATTTGAACATCCGCTATCCAGGTACCATTTTTATTTTTTTTTCTTGCGGTATTCCTGCAAAATAAGATTATTATCTCTTCTTAGGTACCCAAACCTTTTTGGGTCCTTCAAGGTTAAGGCTATCTGGAGTTCTTTTGGGTCTCCAAACCCATCCAGATGAGTTGTGATTTCGAAACCAACAGTTATATGACATATGTCCAGACTTCCCACAATAATTGCAAGATTTAAGAGTGTATTATTCTGAAATGGAATCATTACTGTTAGTTCTTGAATCAGTCGACTTATAAGACTGGTTCCAGCTAAAGTAATTTCCATTTGAAGAATTTTTGCTGCTAAAGACCTTTTTAGAGGAAATTTTGGAAGAGTTTGATTTGTTTAGGGAATTCTCAAGAGCAATTTTTAATTCGTGAATTTCTTCATAAAGGAGATCATTTTCAACTTCACTAACTTCCAGTTTTATTTCCAAATTTCTTTTTTCAGTTTGAAGATTTTGAAAGTCAGAAAAAAATCTATTAAGGTCTGTCACATCACGATCTAGCAAGTTTTTTAAATCATTACAATTATTACATACCTCTATGCTTGATTCTCCAACAGCCATGAAGCAAATGTTACCAATTTCTTCATGTTCATTTTCAGAGTTGTCTTCATCACTCCAGCTGCTTAGTGCTTTATTCTTTTGGTTTCCTCTAGAGTAATATTTCTTTGCTTCTGGACATTCACTAGCTATGTGACCATACTTTCCACATTCACAACATTTTCCATCATTTCTTGATTGATCAGTGATATACTTTTCCTTTCCAAAGTTTCTTCCTCTTCTGTTGTTTCTAGATTTCCTGATGGAATCCATCATTGATCTGGTAATTAAGGCAATTTCATCTTGTGCTAGTTCTTCTTCTCCTTTGTCTTCCTTATTTGTTTTGAACGCCACAGTCTTCTTTTTGAATTCTTCTTGGCCTTTTTTGTTAAGATGAGTTTTCTCAAAAGCTATTAAATCTCCCCTCAGCTCATCATAGGTTAGGGTGTTTAAATTGATGCTTTCAAGAGCAACTACTTTGGCGTGCCATTGCGGTGGAAAGCTTCAAAGAACTCTTCGTATATGTTCTATGGGAGGATATATTTTTCCTGAAGCTTTTAGTTTTCCAATGATCTTACTCTGTCGAGAAAATATGCTCTCGATTGTTTCTCATTCCTTCATTTGAAAGAGTTCGTATTCATATACTAGCAAGTTGATGATGGTTTCTTTGACTTTATCAGTTCCTTCATAGGTAACTTTCAGTTTATCCCACATCTCTTTGGCAGTGTCACAACAAGACATCTTTTCATATTCCTCACCACTGATAGCATTATATGGAACATTTTTTGCTTTGGATTTTATTGGAATAATCTCCATTTGTTCATTTGTGTAGTTCTCCAAGCTTGGAATAGTGGATGATTGACTTTCGTCTGAACTTTTCATGATAGGAATAGGAATGTTACCAAACTTGATCACTCTCCAAACTTTCACATCATAGGATTTTATGAAGGTTTCCATTCTCACTTTCCAATGAGAAAAGTGTTTTCCATTAAAGTAGGGAGGTCTTGTTTGAGAGGTTGCTTCTTGAAATAGTGTTCCCGTGATTTATTGTGCCATGATCTTTTTCTCACCTGTTGTTAGACAGATTTTTGTGAGACCAGGCTCTAATACCAATTGAAGGTGCAAGAGGGGGGTGAATTGTTGTTTTTCAGTTTTCTTCTTGAGTAGTCGACTTAAGGTGTCTTTTAGTCGACTGTAGCTAGCAGAGAAGTATAATTAAAAAATGGAAAGTAAATTTGACACAAAAAGTTTTTATATTGATTGGGATCCAATGTGGATCTTACGTCCAGTCCCCTTGGGTTGCAAGGGTGTTCTCTTCAAGCCTTTGTAACCTTTGGTGTGAGTACAGAGATGAGTGTAGACAAATTACACTCAGTGATTTGTTTCACTCTTTTTGTTTTGATACAAAAGCCTTACCAACAATATTTTTCTCTCCTCACTTTTTTGTTTACACAGTAGAACTAAGTAATACAATGTTTGTTAAAGTAGAGTAGAGAATGTGAGATCATTCAGACTCCTTGTACGTTTTTCTTCTATCAGTCGAGCTTTATTTTATAGTGTTTGGAGTCTTGAATCTTTCCTTTGAAGAGATGGCAACCCAAGAGATTTTGATCCTTGGAAAAGAAGGCAGAGGATCCTTATTTTCCAAGAATAAAGTTGAAGGCTAATATTCATTTTCCTTTTAGAATTATCCTTGATTGAGTGTTGGTTGTAGTCATTGAGATCTTCAGTTAATCCTTGATTCTTTGTGATCTTTATCTTCCTTGATTGAGTGTTGATTGTAGTAGTTTGAGATCTTTAGTTTTTCCTTGATTGAGTGTTGATTGAGATGTATCCATTGTATCATTTATTGTTAGCTGTCGAGATCTTCCAGCTTCTTTGATTAGTGCATTTTGTGATCTTCCTTGATTTGAGCTTTCTGATATTCTTCATAATTTGTGATCTTCCTTGATTGACAGTCTTCAATTTGCCTTTAATGTGATTTCTTCTGAATTTTGATTGATGAGGGATCCATGATTCATTCTTGATTCTTTTCTTTTTGATGAAGATTATTGTTCTGAAAAAATAGGTTTTTTATCATTAAAACTTTACACTAACAATGTGATGTTATGTCTAAGGGAAAGTTCCGGCAAGTAACGTGATATAAAGCCGAAGGAAAATGAGTTCGGCTAGTAATGTGATATAAAATCAAAGGAAAATGATTCCAGTAAGTGATATAATATAAAGTCGAAGGGAAATTATTACGGCTTGTGATATAAATATGAATAAAAATGGTTCCGGCTAATGATATGATATAAAGTTGAAGGAAAATAGTTACAGCTACTGATATTATACCGAAGGGAAATGGTTCTGGCAATATTTTGACTATTGTGATTTGATGCATTTAATACTTAAGATTGATCTACATACCTGTTAATTGTGATTGATCTGTTTGACACTTTTGATTGAGATACTTGATACGTGTTGGTTGTTGAACTGTGACTATTGGACTATGATTGTTAAGCCTTGTGAATTGTGTATTGTGAAACTGTTAGGTTGGGATGATTTCTACGCAGGTTGTAGTTTGAGGAAGTATGGTTGGGATGAAAAGAGTACTCATTTTCTAACTAGTTTTACCTTGTTTATTTGGTTGCTTGTTGAGCACCGTGTACTTACTCCTTGCTTCTACACTTGTGTAGGTTCCAGGCCCGAATCTGTGTGATTGCTCTTCTTCTTGTTACATCTGAAACTTTCTGAGGATACGTTAGAGGTAGTTGCTTGTCATCCCAGTAAACTCTCTTGTTCCTTACCTTATGCTTCATTCTATTTGAGAAACAAAGACGTTAAGACTTGTAATTATCTTTCAATCCGTAGTTTATATATTAGTGGTGTGTACAAGTGACAATCAAATTTTGGGGTTGTATTAGAATGAATAAGTTATTCGCTCTTATGTTATTCTTGCTTTACTTTCATCATTTATTTCGTGTTGTTGGGTTTAGGGCTGACTTGTCTAGGTGGAAATAGACAAGTGTCATCATGTCCATTTTGGATCGTGAAAACTCTTTATCAGAGTTGGTGTCTTCTTCATCATCATCAGATTCAGCCATATGTTTTCTCCATAAACTTCTGAACTTTAGCAAAGTTAACTTCAGATGTTTGAAGTCGTTCTGTCAACTTTGAAATCTATTTTCGCATTGCTTCCAGTTCTTTCAAAGATTGAGAAGTAGAAGCACCAGACAATAATGGTGATGGATGACACGAGGAAGGTTGTACTCCAAGTTTGTAAACTCTACCTTTCTTTATATCTCTTGTCATATTTGTCCATATTGAATTAATGTCATCAAATGATAGTTGAATTGTGGAACTAATTCAAAAGTAGGTTGTGTTTGACGTTATTCGTCCAAGCCTTTTTAAAGTCCAACCTAAAATAAATGTATAAATAACTAATAAACCCATTTCTTTTAGACATAATATACATTTAAGTAAGACGAGACAACCATCAAAAATAAGGAAAATGATAAACAAACCCATATTTCCCCTCAATGAAGCAAAATAAAAAAGTGACAGACAAAAAAAACGGGGAAAAAAGATGATGGGAGACATGGGGGGGAGAGAGTCGGATTAGGAGGTACAGGGATTTCAGGCCTTGAAAACGACGTGCATACCCTTGATTCCAGCCTTCTATATTCTCCTAAAATGATATTGAAGCAGAATATGTTTTGGCAAAGAGAAGCCAAAAAGTAACCTTGAGACCTACGGTTCTACAATTGCACTTGCTATTATGAAATATTACCACCTATATTTCAACTGCTTCCACCATGAGAATTGAATCAAATAAACACAACAAAAACATACTTAGAAGAAATAAACAAATGAATTTACTAATACTAATAAGAATTTTGTGGTCAACATATTATCTTACCTAGCATCTTGTTGATCAGATATTGACATTGGATGATAGACAATCTTTTTGTAATTAGCACTCAAAGGAACCTCAAAGTACTTAAATGACAGTTCTCCTTTAGCAAAATCTAGAATGGTTAGAATAATCGCTTTAGTAACTTCATTCACCCCACCAAAATATACAAAGTTTTGTCCAAATTTGCTATGTGTTCTGAAGCTAGTGAGAATTCTACAAAGCAATTTTATACTAGTTGAATAAAAATTGAAATCAAGTTGTTTCATTAATTGTTATAGCACTATTAATTTATTTGCACTTCTTCATATACATTATTCCAAATTTTTAAAGAACAACTTCAATCCAAACAACACTAGTAATCTAGCATATTTTCGAAAAGTAAAATATAATTCAAGACTAGAAAATTAAAGCATAAATAATCCCCTAGGAAACTATAGAGTAATTAATATGCACTTCATTTAGATTCAGGCAATGTCTCAAGTTAAGTAAAAGGGTGCATCCAGTTTGCTCATGCATTATTTCAAGCAGAGAAAGCAACATGTGATATGAATTTGGATAATTTGATTTATGTAGCTAATATACATAATAGAAATCAAGGCAGATCAGATGTCTACTAAAGCTAAAATAAACTAATAGATCAGTTGTCCACGCCCCTCACCCCATCTCTAGTTTTCAGAGATGAGGCAAATTGCAGTTGGTCTTTTCTGATCTATTGTCATGGAAATCTAAGATTCTAAGTTAGTTTTAAACGAAATAATATTGAAGTGTTATAACTTACAAAAGTCTTCTGACTCTATCCATTCTCCCTTTGTACTATTTTTAATTCTTTTCTTATGTGTCTCCTCAAATACCTCAACAGTAGACACCTCTTTACCTTTTAACTTTGTCTGCAAAATTAATAAATAAAATTTATATAAAGTTCAATCTCATTTAGTTAAAAGTAAGGAAAATTCATAAAATGCTGCGAAATTCATAGAACCTCCGGTTTGTAAAGAGGCACCCTTTACGGAGGCCCGAGCTGCCTTTGCTCGCTCACTCTTCTACTTAAATCTAGAAGTGTTCCATTTCTTCAAAAATTTAAACCATATTTTTTCTCGTAGCCAATCGAGCTTTTCATTATTTTTTCAAACTTCAACAATATATCTAAAACTTGTATACAACTTTCTTCTCAAAAATGACATTTATTTTATTTTCATAATATGACTGCCATGCACACTTTGTCTGCCCGATAAAATAACATCATTTGATTAAAAAAATTATATTTGATAATTAAAATAAAAAATAAATTTTATTTATACCCTAAATTTATTTGGAAAAATTATATAAATGGGCCATAAAACTCAAAATAATTACATGGTCATGCTCCAATCCAAAGTAATTCAAGAAATATCCATTCTCTCAAAAAAAAATTACACCCCATATCCCATTCATTAAGGCTGATAATTTTTACTCAACTGATACTAAATCAGTATCATATATTGTATTGTTATTATTAAGACTGATAATTTTGCTTAACCAGGGGCGGATCTACATAGAGCGTGCCGGGTGCCCGAGCACCCATTGACCCCGACAAATATTTTGTATATTTATATAGAAAATTTGCAAAAATGAATATATAATAGATATCAGCACCCATTAAAATTTTGAACAAAAGCACTGATGGGTGCTTTGGTTAAGGGCCCGATCTTAAAAGTCATGCGTGTAGGGCTGTAGGTTGAGGGATCGATTCTCCCCAGCAGCAGCCCCATTTTTTTCTCCATAAATTATACATTTTTCATAATTAGATCTCAACCTTTTACAACATTCATAAATGTTCTTTCATAGCCTTTTTTAGCTAGATTTGACCACACTACATAATTTAGGTTGGAAGTTAGATCTCATTCTTGAAAATTAATTAATGAAGCCTTAGTAATCTTTAGAAACATATACATAAAATAAATTATTATTTATAATATCATATTAAAATGCATTTCAAATTGATTCATGAGAAATTATATTTGAATGTTTTGAAAAAGACATTTGTAATTTCTCATGAATCTGTTTGAATTGCATTATATTAGCCCAAATTTAAAATGGGATGAAATAAACAGATCAAATGAGTCCATATAATAAAATAAGCGGATTATTAACTTATCCAAACATAAATGAATTAGACGGATCATGAATATTTGGACTGATTTTGCCACCCCTACCAAAGACTGATTTGCCTGACTCGTGAGTTAACAGTAGGTGATCAACATCTGATATAACATTTAAAATTTTATTTGCAAATTATGTATC
>JAJOOO010025957.1:0-13995 GCA_029582685.1 Solanum piurae
AAACAAGTTTCCGGTAACTTCCGAAGTACATTTTTAAGAACTTTTTGGGTCAAATTCAAATATAATCATTTCATTAAGTTCTCGACTCCAAACTCACATATGAGGCTCTAGTTTCACTCTATCATTTTCCGAGTCGTTACAGAGATGAGGATATCAGAACATCATATCGGCCTTCGCCTCCTAAGTAGAACACTCAACTAATTGATTCCTTCACAACACTTTCACAGAAGCAACTTCTTTGTTTCTCAACTTCTTGACTTGTCGGTTTAAAATCTCAACCGAAACTTCTTCGTAAGAAATATTCTCCTTAAATCCCAAACCTTCTAAGGGAACGATAGACGTTGGATCACCAACACATTTCTTCAACATAGAGACATGGAAAACCGGATGCACCAATTCAAACTCATTAGGAAACCCTGGCTCATAAGCAACCTTACCAACACATCTCAAAATCGGATATGGGCTTATATAATAGGGACTAAACTTCACTTTATTACCAAACCTCAATACACTATTCATGAGTGAAATTTTAAAGTAAACCCAATCATTAACAGCTAACTCAAGATCTTTTCTTCCTACATCGGCATATGACTTTTTCCGACTTTGAGCCATTTTCAACCTTTCTCTAATAAGTCGAACCTTCTATAGGGCCTCATGTACTAACTCAGGACCTATTAGGGCAACCTCACCCACCTCAAACTAACCAATAGGAGATATACACCTCCTACCATACAATGCCTCAAAGGGTGCCATATAAAAAATCGAGTGACAACTATTGTTATAACCAAACTCAGTCAATGGAAAATGGTCATCCCAATAACCCTTAAAATCAATCACAAAAGCTCTCAGCATGTCTTCTAATGTTTGGATAGTACACTCCGCTTGCCATTGGTTTAGGGATGAATGGTCGTACTAAGCTTAAAATGAGTACCAAGACCCCATTGGAAAGACTTCCAAAACTGAGAAGTGAATTGGGTACCACGATTGGAAATAATGGACAAAGGCACACTATGCAACAGTACCATTTCTCTTAAGTACAACTTAGCATAATTCTCCGCCGAATAGGAAACCTTGACTAGAATAAAATGAGCCGATTTCATCATCCAATCTAGTATAACCCAAATAGAGTCATGTTGTCACAGGGTACTAGGCAAACCAACAATAAATTTAATATTCACATCTTCCCACTTCCAAGTAGGAATTCTTATGTCTTGGGACAAGCCTCCCAATTTTAGATACTCAACTTTCACTTGTTGATAATTAGAAGACTTAGTCAAATATTCCCGCAATATCCTTATGCATGCCATTCTACCAATAGACCTCCCCGTAAGTCACGGTACATCTTGGTGGCTCCCGAGTGAATGAAATACCGAGAACTATGGGGTTCTGACAAAATTTATTCCCTCAAGTCATCAATATTAGGAACACACAAACGACCTTGATATCTAAGTACACCATCTCCCCCTAGAGATAAGGCCTCAACATATTTCTTAAGCACCGCTTCTTTTAAGTCAACCAAAATTGGATCAAAACCTTGCTTGGGTTTCACATCCACCATTAAAGACGATTCTGAACCATTGTGGACCATAACACCGTCCTTGGTAGAGTCCAATAATTGAACACCCAATCGGGCCAACCTATGAACATCTCAAACAAACTCTTTCTTTTCTTCTTCAATATGAGCGACACTACCCATAGATAGCTGACTAAGAGCATCTGCCACAATATTTGCTTTATCGGGGTGATAGAGAACACTCATATCATAATCCTTCAATAACTCAAGCCACTGATGAGTCCACAAATTAGACTCATTTAGGGCTATATTTGAATAGAAATTGTGTCCTTAAATGCTTATTTTATCTCAATATTTGATGAAAACCCTAAAGTTTTAGGTATTTGAAGTTTGAAGGAAAGCATGGACACTACTTTGCAAAAAGGAACGAAAAAGCTGAAAAGAACAAGAAAATTAAGGCCTGAGGATCGCCGAGTCAACTTGGCGAGTCGCCAAAGGGTCTCACTTCACCTTTTGTTCGAGTGTACTGAACCCTGAAGGAAAGGATCAACTCGGTGGGAAAAAGGGAGCAGCCGGCGCATCACCGAGGAGTTTCGCAAAGCAGTACTATGTCACCTAATGACCCAGAGCATGACGATGCTGAAGGATGGTGCAAGATGGTGATGAACTACACAAAAGGGAGAATCTCTGAGTTGATAGGCGATTTCGACTAATGTTACCGAATGATTCGCTGCAGCACAGATATTTGAAAACTGTAAATACTCGTTGAGAGTTATAGCTTAGCATGAGATGTCAGTATCAGATTTTAAATATACAACAATTAATATAATTTTAGTACTTTTTATTTTTACTCTGAGTTTGAGAGGGTTTTGGAAATTTGAAGAAGAAGAGTGTTTCATCTCCAAGGGTTTGGACTTGGGTCTCTTGAGTTCTTCATTCTTGGCCAGTATAAAGACTTAAATTTTCATACCCACTTGAATGCAAGCTCATTTAGGTATAAATTTCTATTTCTTGATGTGTGGCTAGAAACCCCAATTCTTGGGGTGTGATTTAGCGAATGTGGGTTAAGATTGTTGTTCGATTTTGCTTGCTGATAGATTAGATGTTGTTTAATGGTGATTTCATCTAGTAGTTGTGGATGAATTCAACAAATTTGTAGTTGAAAATACAAGTTTATTTATGTGTTTTCCGCTTGCTCGAGAGAGAGGTCGCGAAACCAAGACTACTAGATTTATGGCCTAAGGAGTGGGTCGACATGAGGTTCAGCTCGAGAGAGTGAACCCTAGTCCCATATCCTAACACTCAGCTCGGGAGAGTCAGTGGGGTAAGCCGTAGGCTGGTCTTCATGCGGCAAGTGGGTGTCCGAGAGGAATCCATTTTAAACGGCGTAAGTTACTAAAGAGAGAATTTATTCCCACGAATAGCTTAGCCTACTCACTATTAGTCTATAAATTCTCTATCGAAAGCATGTATCCAATAATTTAGATTAACCCGTATTCCGGTCACATCCCAAGAATCCCTCTCATTCATATATTTCTTTGTTATTTCTACTATTTTTGCTATACTTGTGACAAAAACCCCAAATTGATATTTGACATTTTTTTGTCCCCTTTCAATTTACAATGTTTTTAATCGTTAATTTCTTTAGCTTTGACTAGTTAGAACTAAATTTTATTTTTCTATTAATTCTCGAAACCACTCCCTTGGGACTCGACCCCAACCCTTGGTTGGGTTATTATACTATTGCACGATCGTAGAAACTTGCATTGGAAGTTGTGTTGTTGATAAGCAAACATCAAAATGGCGCCACTGCCGGAGAGTGGTGTTATTTGAGAATTTTTATATTAGTAGAATCTTTGTTATTATTAGTTGTAGTCTACTTACCTAATTTTTTTGTCTTGTTTGTTTGTTGTGTGAAGATTTCAGAAAACATGAGTGTTAATGGTAGCAACGGTAGCCAGGTAGGCCACTAAGATGACATCGGAAATCTCAATGATTTCCAAGAGCCCAACGTCAATGGTCCCCATCTCATGGTAGGTGTTGGAGCAATACGTTTACCCCCAGCCGAGGGAAATGCAGTGTTCCACATAACGAGCACCATGTTGCAACTCTTGCAACTGAAGGGACTTTTCAGTGGACTGGCTCACGAGGATCCTCACGAGCATCTTCGAAACTCTATAGATGTGTGTGGACCATTCTCGTTCAAAAACATCTCTCAGGAGTCGGTCCGGTTAAAGCTATTCACTTTCTCATTGATGGGATAGGCTTGCAAGTGTCTAGCCGAGCTACCACGTGAATTCATCACTTCTTGAGAGGAGTTGGTGACTGCATTTCAAGTGCGATTTTTCCCTTCCTCAAAGATGATGTCGCTGCGGGATAGTATCCAGAGCTTTAAACGTCTAGAAGGTGATCCTATGCGCGAAACTTGGCTAAGGTTCAAAAAAGTTGGTGCTACAATGCCCAACCCATGGTTTTTCGGACAACGTGCTAGTTCAATACTTTTACTGGAGTTTGGATTTGGTAAACAAAGGTGTCGTTGACCAACTCTCGCCTGGAGGCTCAATGCAGCAGCCGTATGCAGTAGCAGCCCAACTTTTAGATGGTATGAGAACCATCAACAAAGCATGGTACACTCGTGAGGACCAAGTCTCCCCTTTCACTTTCAAGCTATCCAAAGAACAGATTGAAAAAGACAATGAGAGAGACCAGAACATGGCCAAAATCATGACACAACTTGATATTCTATCCAAAAAATTCATGCGGGCTAGTACCCGTAGTGTCAACACCGTGGGAGTCAGGGCAGCTAATCCTGAGGAAATGAAGTTTGAAGCCTTGTATAACGAGGAGGTAATTTTTCTAGCCAACCAAGGTGGTGGCTACCACTCAAATTACCTAAGGCAGGGTGGTAACCAAGGTTGGGCTAGAGATGAAGGTTGGAAGGACCATGATCATGAATGGAGGGATCATAATCCAAATTGGAAGGATGGGGACAAGGATAGATACGTGCCTCCCTATGAGCTCCAGAAGCCTAAGGATTTGCACGGTGGTAGATTTGAGGATATGCTCTCGCGCATCCTCAACAAAGTTGAAGGGTCAGACAAAATGCTAAAAGGCATGAAATAAGACGTGTCTATCCTTAGCAAGACCGTTACCTCTCATTCAGTTTCAATCAAGAAGTTAGAGACCCAGATGGGTCATATCTCGTCCCACTTAAATCCGAGAGAGACAGAGGGTTTGCCGAGTGATACCATGGCTAACCCCAAGAGTGAGGTTTAAAAGAGAACTTGCGTCATGCCACGATGTTAACTAAGGCGCTGTTTGGGAAGCAACCCAAAACCATTTATTGTTTTCTTTTACTTTGGTAAAGATAATGGAGTGTTGATTCTACAGATGGAAATGTGGAGAGTGAACAAAAAGTGCAGATTGGCGAGAAATAGATTCAGTGGACGAGTCGCCGAAAAGGTCGGCGAATCCGATCTTAACCGCCGTTTGACTCAAGACATCGTCAACATTGGAGTCTGTAAAACTCGGCGAGCTTTGGAAATTATTAGCTAATCGCCAACCAAGTCGGCGATCAATATGGGAACCGTTGATTGGACCCTCATAAACCATAAGTTCTATAAATTTTGGCGAAGAAACTAAACAATTGGTGCTCCGCCGAATGAGTAAGCGAGCTGGACTAATGTCGCAAAGTGGGTGAAAACTGGACGGCCTTTGCAAGCCAAAGGTTTTAAAGTTTCAACTTCATTCATTTTCCCTCACTTTTCATCTGTCCAAACTCACATCAGCACTCTAGTTTTTTATATTTCTTGCACTTTTGGAGTATTTTATTTCTTTGATTTGTGTGCAGATTTGGATTGCATTGCCGCCTAGCTTCTCGGTAGTATTTCAATCAACACAAAAGGTTAGCTTCTTAATACCCGTAATTATTTTTTCAGCATCATACTCATTTGCACACTCTTTGTCATTGTTAAGATATGATGAACTTCCCTAATTGGATAGAATTTGTTAAGTGTCAATTATTATTCGATAACCTTTCCTAAACAATGAAATCCTGCTCTCCGATGTATCTAGTAGAGTTAATGTGTGATAGGTGATATTCTTATGGGTCTTAGTTAAATTTGTGCTTAAATTGTATTTTCGGGGGTTGCGGGGCCAATTTTGAATAGTTGGGTCAAAAGTAGGCACGATAGGTGATTCGGTGAGCTGTGACCAGCTCACCAAACCACTCCGCATTTTTCCTAAGTACACCATCTTGCCCTTGCTATCATGCATTATTTGTTGTGGCTTTTGTAACTTTCAGTGAGAAGCACGGGATCGCCAAGTGCACTCGGTAACTCGTCGAATGATACCTTAATCGCCCTTTGTCTGCACCCCTAACTCCTTCTGCACTATGAACTTTGGCGGATTGTTTGTGGCTCGCCGAATGTATTTGGCGGCAAGCCGAATGGATTATCTAGTCTTTCTATAGATGAAAGTCTCTGTTTTGGTTATCAAATATGTTCTAACATTATCTCAAAGACTTTTCAGACATGGCCAGACAAAAGGTTATAGGAAGGAGCATGCCACCGAGACACATAAGAGCACAACAATTAAGAAGAACTAACAAGAGCGAGAGCAAGAAAGCAAGTTCCAGTAGGAGGGTTCACACTGACCCTGTTGTCCCTTCATAGGATCGAGGGTTCGTCAATACAATACATGCCTTTAAAGCAGCGCATGATTTGAATAACATGGTAGAGACACACATCACTACAGAAGCTGAAGCAGAGAGAAAAGGAAACGAGAAACTGAAGTAGACTAACAACACTCCTGACACTGATGCCCATACAGATGGAGAGACTGCATAGACAGGAATTTTCTTTACCTCCCTCTTTGTATTCCTTTAATTTACATTCTGGATGTTTTGTTAGGTGCATTTGAGGATAAATATTTTTATTTGTGGTGGGGTGAGTCCCACAACTTTTGTGTTGACAGTTGAATTTTATGTATATATTTGGGCTGTCTGTTTATAAATTGCGTTTACACTGCTTTCTTTGGATTTTTGAGACCATGGCTCCCTTTTGTTTTAAATTGCAAAAATGATTTTGACCCTTCTGGAAAATTTTAAATTTTCCAAAAATATTTTGCCACCTCTCGTGTGTTGAAAGTGGTTGTTCTTTTGCAAAATTTAAGTTTCGGTTTCGATCAAAACTAATGACTTAAATAGTGCTATCAATTGAACAAACATAAATGTGAGGCTACGGCGAGACCAAATGAAGTTGCATAGACAATATGTGAACTCTTTGCATCTTGTTGTGATTAGCCATTTATCGAATTGATTATCTTGTAATGGCCATTGCACACTAGCGAAAGTGTGTAGTCCTGTTTGACTTAAGTGTTGATACCTTGTGTTATTAGCTTACTTTGAACCATGCATGAATAAAGCTAGAATTTACCCCGTTAGTCTGATTGATTTAGAATTGTGTGCTCTTGAGATGATCTTAGGCAAATTTAAAGAGTGTGAGCCAAATTTAACATAAACGTCTTTTGTGGCCTACCCGTGAGTGTGTGAAACTTTTTTGAACACCCCTTGAACCTTACCTTTCTTTGGAAGAAACTTGATGAACCTTAGACCTCTATAATCCTCTTGATTTGTGGTTTAGTGAATAGCCAACTTAGGCCAAAAGCCTAAGTTGGGGGTGTGGTGAAAAGGAAAAGGCGAAGTCAAAAAGTGCAAGAAAAAGTCTCTCTAACCCATGGTATTCCAAAATAAAATGGAAACCCTTCAAAAAAAAATTAAAATAAAAAAGTTGTGGAATAAAAGTGCAAAAGGAATTGGATTTCCAAGCAATACATGGAGAGTGAATAAAAGGATGACTTAGAAGCACTAGAACAAAAAGTGATATGCGAAGTGAAAAGGACGTTTTGAGAACACCACATCTCACGATGAAGAAGTCACTGAGCCTAAATGATCATACCTTTGCACTCAGTCCCATTACAAGACTTGAAAAAACCTTTTTGATATTGAGTAAGCTGAACCGAAAGTCGATTGGAAAATAAGGGCAAACCTATAGGTGAAAACATGCATTGTGTTCCTCTTTTTGAGTGTGAGCGTTGCATCTGATTCCTGATCTTAAATTGATTAGCTTCTATGTGTGAATATTGAATCATTTCTTTGTGTGAGGGCATTTATATACTTTCGTTGAGATTGAACTTGAATTAGTAGAAAGTATTGTGAGCATGAGAATCTTTGGATGGTGTGTCACAACTTGAATCTTTGAGTACACAATTTGATCTTTGCATAAGTAAATTAGTCTTGTTGTGTGCATTCATGATTGAGTCTTGTGTAGCACTATTTGAGACACCCTTTTTGAACAGTTGAACTTCAGTTTGCTTGAGGACAAGAAATTTTTTAAGTTGGGGGTGTTGATGAGTCCACAAATTGGACTCATTTAGGGCTATATTTTAATAGAAATTGTGTCCTTAAATGCTTATTTTATCTTAATATCTGATGAAAATCCTTAAGTTTCAGGTATTTGAAGTTTGAAGGAAAGCATGGGCACTACTTCACAAAAAGGAACGAAAAGGCTGAAACGAACAAGAAAATGAAGGCCTGAGGATCATCGAGTCCACTTGGCGAGTCGCCGAAGGGTCTCACTTCACCTTTTATTCCAGTGTGCTGAGCCCTGAAGGAAAGGATCAAGTCGGCAGAAAAAGGGAGCAGTCGACGCATCACCAAGGAGTTCCGCGAAGCAGTACTATGTCACCCAATGACCCAGAGCATGACGATGCCGAAGGATGGTGCAAGACAACGATGAACTACACCAAAGGGCGAATCACCGAGTTGATCGGCGATTCTGACTAATGTCGTCGAATGATCCGCTGCAACACATATTTTTGAAAACTATAAATACTCGTTGAGAGGTATAGCTTAGCATCAAATTTTCAATATAGAACGATTAATAAAATTTTAGTACTTTTTATATTTACTCTGAGTTTGAGAGGGTATTGGAAATTTGAAGAAAAAGGAGGGTTTCATCTCCAAGGGTTTGGACTTGGGTGTAACACCCCGACTTTTCAAAAAGTATAAATTGTCTCGTATCTTTGTGGAAAGACCAGGGGGGTGGGTAATAAATTAAGAATGATGTGTTATGTGATATTTTAAGTGTTCAAGTGTTGTATCTCAAATTTTGAAGTTAGGTAAGTGGCAAAATAAAAGTTGGCGAAAGTTACCGTAAATTCATTTTTAAAGATTTGTTTGAAATTTGGGTCAAATATCTCGGACGTTGTCTCCCAATATATTAATAGTTATGGTGCCCATGAACTATGAAATCTAAGGTCTATGAGTCTATTTCCCAACGCATCAACCCGTTTGTTCATACGACTTCAAAATGGAGAGATATTCACATTTTTGCAAGACTGCGCAAGCAGGTAGGTGAGGTGGGTCCCATAGGTCGGTGGAACTTTGTATATATCATCTTCTTCGACTTTTCTTCATTTTTCCTTCATTTTCCTTAGTGAAGAACCAAAAAACTCACAAAACCTACAAAACCCACTTCTAGGACAAGCCAAGTTACTAATTTTCGTTACTTAAGTCCTTAACAAAAGTTGTTCTACGCGTTGAGCTGGTCAACATGGTATAATTTGTTTTATCAATTTCCTAGCATATCGTACTTTGGTGTGTGAACAGCAGGTGTTTGGGCATATTTTAAAGTTTTGAGGTGTATTACAAACTTATAATGAAGGTAAGGCCCTTCTTTCATCGACTCTAGCTTTGATAAGAAGCAAATAGCAATTTGCGACAGAAATACATATCTTTTATCGTATTATCATGGTATTTTTATTTTAGTCTGTTGATTATGGTCCTACCTTGTTGTAGTATCGAGGGGGTTATGAGTAAAAGTCGTTAGGCCACATGAATTCAGCGAAAAAGGTATGTTCAGGCTATTCTCTTCTTACGGCATGTTTCCTTAAAGCTTAGGAGCAATGTAATAGAGTTGTTATCGTTGTTATACTTGTAGCCATTATTGTTGATTGTTGGCTGCTCAAGTGGATATAATCCTCTCTTATCGGGATTATTATTCAGTAGTAGCGTCCCTATGTTAGAAATGACTTATAGGCTATTTGTATAGGTTGCTTATAACTAAATTGCTCGCTTTTAGCTGTTGGATTGTTATTGTTGCCCTTTAGGCTATTGTGGTTAGCTTCAAAAATGTGATCTATGCTTAAAAGGGCTATGTTTTGTCGACAGGGCTATATTGACGCCTAGAAGGACTATGAGTTTCCTACAGGGCAATATTGATGCCTAGAAGGGATATGAGTTTCCTACGGGGTCATGTTGTTGCCTAAGAGGGCTATGAGTTGCCTATATGCTATATTGATGCCTAAGAGAGCTATGTGCTGCCTACGGGGCTATACTATTGCCTAAGAGGGCTATGTGAATGCCTACGGGGCTAAGGGACTACTGATAGGGGTATATAAATTGATTGGCACCTTCTGGGCTTATGGGGGCCTGGGTAGGTGGTCTTGTGTGTTGTTTGTACCTGCCGAGCTTATGGGGGATTGGTTAGGTTGTTGTTTCGTTAATTTTGATAAGTTTAGATTTAGGAGCAGGTCAGTATGCTTATCTTATTCTTGATTTATTTACCAGATTACTCCAGTATATTATTATACCTGCTAATAGTTTATTGTATTTCATACTCTGTACATTATTTTGTACTAACACCCCATTACTTGGGGGCGCTGCATTCATGAATGCAGGTCCTGACAGATGACCCAGTAGACCTCCGCAGCAGTAGGATTGACTTCTATCCGGTTGGCTAGCCCCTTTCCTCCGGAGCTGCCAGAGTTGGGAGGTTTGTTAGCTTTTGTTGTATATATTGTCATGGGTAAGGTGGGGCCCTATCCCGCCAATCTTTACTACTCTTAGAGGCTTGCATACTGGTGTGTGTGGTTTATAGCTACATTATGGCCATGCTGGCCTAATTTGTGGGTTTGTTGAAGCTTGTTAGTTGTGTGATGCATTGTCTTGATATACCTGCTTTCAGTTTTGGTATAGAGATTATGGTGGCCTCAAGGCCCAATCAGGGCTTCTGTGCTAGTTGGCTATTTCTTTATATGAACTCTTGGGAGTAGCGGTTTCTTTTATGTATCTGTTTACAGGGGCCTTGCCGGCCGAGGGCTTAATTTTAAACCGAGATATACTTGTTTGTTTTCTTGACTGCGTGTGACTGCCATGTGCTAGTAGCAAATGGTTCAGCAGGGTCTACTCGAGCCTGAGTTTTGGCATTAGTAACCAGTTGCGCCCCTTGAATCTGGGGCGTGAGAAACTTGGTATCAGAGCCAGGTCGTATCCTAAGGAGTCTGCAAGCCGTGTCTAGTAGAGTCTTGTTTATAAATGTGTTGTGCACCACATTTGATAAAAAAGAAGATACCAGACATGTTAGAATGACTATCCTTCTTTTGCTCACCTCGTGCTATAGAACGGTGTCTTAAGGGTTGAGGTTTCTGGCTTATAATTGATATTTGTATGTAGATAGAGATGGTTGACACCAGACAGACGACAACTAGCCAGGGACTATATACAACTGCAGGCGAGGGTACTGGCAAGGTACCACATGTGGAGGAAGCCCATTGTGAGACCCAGGGGAGACATCTTCTCAGCCCCCTATAACTTCTCCACTGCTTCAGGAGCCTCCGAAGGCTACAGGACCCCCGGCTCCACCAGCAGTACCACCTCTAGTTCCTCCTATTCCATCTGACCATGATTTCAAAAGTGCAGTATGTATGTTAACACAATTAGTAGCTGCACAACGCCAGCCAGTTACGCCATATGTTGCCGGACCTTCTGAAGGACCCGGAAGTTCAAGAGTTTGTGAATTTCTTTCCTTGAATCCTCCACAATTTATAGGGACAGATCGTAGAGAGGACCCTCAGCACTTTGTTGACCAACTTCATAGTATCTTCAGAATCATGCATGCCTCAGCGACTGAGTCATTTGAGTTAGCAACATTTCGATTGCGTGATGTTGCAGTATTGTGGTGTGAAAGTTGGGAGAGATCTAGGGGAAAAGATACATATCTACCCACTTGGGATAGCTTTATAGAAGTTTTCATAGATCACTGTTTGCCTCGAGAGATTAGGGATGGTCGGGTGGACCAGTTTCTGAACCGCCGATAGGGTGGCATGAGTGTCCGAGAGTACGGGCTGAGATTTGATTCATTGGCTAGATATGCACCAGCATTTGTTGATACGATGCATGACAAGGTGCGTAGATTTGTGGGAGGGATTGACTCAGAATATATCAAGTCTTGTTCTACCGTTGCGCTAAATGATAATATGGATATCTGGCGGATGCAGGCCTTTGCATAGGGCAAAGAGGATTGCCGACATCTAAAAAATACGAGTGAGAGGGTCTAGAGAGAGAGACAAAAGAGGGATAGGCCCGTTGGTTCACCGAGAGATTTTTAGGGTGGTCCCAGACCTCGATATTCTATTAGGCCACCTAGACCTACACCACAGTAGTTCCAGGGTAGTAAATTTGATCGTCAAGGACAGTTAGGCCCAGGTGAGGGTTCACGAGCATCAAGCTCGCATCAGCAGAGGGGTTCAGACCAGGCTAGGATATTCCCGCCGCATTGCGCTACTTGCGGTAGGATGCATTTCGGGAGGTGCATATAGGGTTCCACAGGTTGTTATTCTTGTGGACATGAGGGGTATGTGTGGAGACACTGCACTACCATACATCAGGGTGGTATAGGTCAGTCAACCAGGTCAGCAGTAGGTTCCTCCTCATCCGCATAGTCTACAGGGCGTGGACCCCAGACTTCAGCACGTAGAGGTAGAGGCGGAGGCAGAGAGGGATCATCTAGTTCTGGTAGTGGACAAAACCGTACATAGTCATTAACCGGACGACGGGACTCAGCGTCATCACCAGATGTTGTGACAGGTACATTGATTATTTTCTCCCATTGCATTTATGCTTTGATAGATCCTGGATCTACTCTATCTTATGTTACTCCATTTATAGCGGGAAAGTTATGTATAGTAGCAGAGTCATTAGATCGACCTTTCATTGTATCTACACCAGTTTGGTGAGTCTATTATTGCCCTGAGAGTCTATCGAGGTTGCACGGTAGAAATTATCGACCGTCAGACCCCTGTAGACCTGGTAGAATTAGATATGGTTGATTTTGACGTTATTATGGGTTTGAACTGGCTAACGTATTGTTGTGCTAATGTTGAGTGTCGGATGAAGATTGTTAGATTCCACTTTCCAGGAGAGGCAGTTCTGGAATGGAAAGGCGATACAACAACGCCGAAAGGTAAGTTTATTTCCTATCTTAACGTGAGGAAGATGATTACTAAGGGTTGTATTTATCATCTTGGTCGCGTACATAATATAGATGCAGAACCATCGACTCTTCAGTCTATTCTGATAGTTAATGAGTTTCTAGATGTATTTCCAGACGAACTTCCTGGTATCCCTCCAGAACGAGAAATTGATTTTGCTATCGATATGCTACAAGGTACACAACCCATATCTATCCCTCCTTATAGAATGGCTCCTGCTGAGTTGAAAGAGTTGAAGGATCAGCTGAAAGATTTGCTTGATAAAGGCTTTATCAGGCCTAGTGCTTCACCATAGGGTGCACCAGAATTATTTGTGAGAAAAAAGGATGACTCACTAAGGATGTGTATCGATTATCGACAGCTGAACAAGGCTACTATAAAGAATAAGTATCCCCTTCCAAGGATCGATGACTTGTTTGATCAACTATAAGGTGCTAAGTACTTCTCGAAGATTGATTTGAGATCAAGGTACCATCAGGTACGAGTTCGGGAGAAAGATATTACAAAGACAACTTTCAGAACTAGATATGGGCATTTTTAGTTTTTGGTTATGTCTTTTGGATTGACTAATTGCCCGGCAGTGTTTATGGACCTGATGAAATGTATATTCATGCCGTATCTAGATACCTTTGTGATTGTATTTATTGATGATATTTTGGTTTATTCGCATTAAAAATCTGAGCATGCAGATCATTTGCGAGAAGTCCTTCAAGTTCTTTGAGAGCAGGAACTTTACGCAAAGTTCTCTAAGTGTGAGTTTTGGTTGAGCTCTGTGGCTTTCCTAGGCCATATTGTATCAGATGAAGGCATTACACATACATAGAAGATTGAGGCCGTAAAGACATGGCCTATACCTATGACTCCGATTGAGGCTCGTAGTTTCTTAGGGTTAGCTGGATACTACAGAAGGTTTGTAAAGGGGTTTTCTTCACTTTCAGCACCATTAACGAAGATGACTCAAAAAATAGTTAAGTTTCAGTGGATTGAAGCTTGCGAGCATAGTTTCTGTCACGACCCGGGAGCACCCCCTAGTCGTAACCGGCGTACTCGACCTCAAAGAGGTCTAATACAAGCCTCTTAGCATTCATTCATCGCATAGACACCAAAACCATAAGGAATTAAAACTTTCTTCACACACGAAGATACTTTCA
>JAJOOO010025958.1:0-10098 GCA_029582685.1 Solanum piurae
AAGGTGTGAACTCTTACTAGGGCTTTCTTAAGGGTTTCTACATAGTGTAAGGGAGGGTATGAGACTTCTCTTGCACATTGCACTTGTGGGATCCTAAGGGATGGTTGTAGTAGTGTTCTCTTATGATTATGATGATTATGACTTATGTATGTTGAATCTATATTATGTATGATCATTATGAAGATGGTTTACCTATGATATGAACTAATATTTGTGAATGTCACCTTACTATGTATTTGACCTATGGATAAGACTAATGTATGATAAGCATGAGCATGGTGATCCAAATGTAATAATCAGTGTAGGTAGGACTATGGACCCTACCTATGCATTGCACAAGTAGAACCTAGGGTTACTTATGTGATTACTCTATTATAATGCAATGACCTTGATATTGACTATGCATGAGTATTATGTCTTGTAATGAGTGATATATGCATTATGACTATGTTTGGAGACTATGCTTTGTTGATGTGTTTCCTTTGTGCCTTGATAAACTATATGTGAGTTGTTTATGACTTATGATTCTTCAACTCTTTCAAGAAGACGTTCAAAAGTGCATAAAGCATCATGTTTTAATGGTTTTTATGCATGGCTTCCATACTTAGTACGTGTGTTGTACTAACCCATATTTATTCTACATTTTTATAAAGTGTAGGGTTTGGTGATGTGATGTCTTATGCTTGGAAGTTAGGTTCCTAAGGAGCTTGGGAATGAAGACTTGGGGAGTCCTCATAGTTTCGAGGATGAACCTACCTTGTACACTTATGTCATTATGTCTTTATGTTTTATGTCTTTAGACTTGTGTAAGGGCCGTGTCCCTAGTAATTATTATGTAAGGGCCGTGTCCCTAAGTTGTTATGAAAGAGTTGTTATTCCAAATGTTATAGATGGGTTGAGACATAGTGTCATAGACTCTCTCTTATTTTATGAAGACTTCGATTGTAAAGAAAAGTTATAAATTTTCTGCTATTTTCATATGCTTTAATGTTCATGATATGCTAAGGGCTTGTATAAGACCTCCGAGAGGTCGACTACGCCGTGTTACGACTAGGGGGTGCTCTCGGGTCGTTACATAGGGAATGCAGTTATGCATCCCACCTTCTTTTGAGATAAAGATGGAGTGTCTAGGCACCCAGTGAAGGATTTTAGTCACAAATGTTAGGCAGGGTTGGACCAGCAATGAAGTCGGAATAGCGCTGCTACTAATAAGTTGCCTCTCCCTGGCTCGAGTTGTCCACTCGGGTAAGCCAATCTAGATACCTATCTCCTACAGGGTCGAACCTAGTAAAACTGAAATATAGACCTGTGTATCCCTAGTAGGCTGCGCTTATTTGTAAGATTTGCATTTGACTTAGTGGGACTCAACACAGGGGTTGGGTCCGTCTAGGACAGGAGACCCTCTTCTTGACCAACATGTGCATTTTATGTGTTATTTATAAAAAGAATCATGTGGAAGACCTCAATTGTTGACCGGCTTTAGGTTCCCTCTAAAATAAATTCTTTAATATCTATATATATTATGATTATTTTTTTATTTTCTTGAAAAAAGGGTCAAAATGAAATTGTATATATATATAGCTATTTATTTCTCAAAATAAAAGTACCCTACAATATATAGGCATGTCTACCAATATATCCATAATATTGGGTTAGAATGTCTAATAATTTTTGGCAAAGTCAATTTCAATTTTTTTTTTTTTTTTTTTTTTACACAAAAATTCATTGATAAGCCATATATATCACCCGCTATATTGGCTCAGAGTTTTAATTGGTCTTGTTAAGAGTATGTCATCTTCAATGTTTCTTTGATCTATTTACAAGTAATAGTAATTAAAATTCATGATAGTCACTCATGATAATAGATTTAGTTGAAATTATTATTTAAACCTTGATTTTAAAGGTGCACTTACTGGAAAATGTTTTGCAATCAGACTCATAGAATAAATACTTGCTTAAGGAAATATAAGTTTTTTATCAAAAGAAATTTTCAAATAAATTAGATATTTATTGGCCACATTGCTCTAAGTCTGATTTTTCAAGTGACAAACATTCAAAATGTATTCACTTTATTAATACAAGTGTTTTTTTCCCTTTTCTTAAATTCTTTATTTGAAAAATACTTTGCGTCATTTTATATAAGTTTAACACTTTTTTTTTTCCAATATAAGAGGTCCATAAATTAAGTATCGTAAATATGAGCGTTTCTTGACCCTGCATCTTTTTCCATAGGCACAACATGGTTCATCCCGGTCGTGGAAAGTGTCAGAAAAGGAAAGGAGATTCGAATGTACCGCTTCAGGTTGTAGATTGTACTCCCTTGCAGTTGTGGGCATGGTGGAATGACATGGGGTTGATAGAACAAGGCATAATATTCAAATATTTGGGTTTCTTGACTAGAATCATGCAAGTGGAACCTAAGAGAGATGTGATCAAAGCACTGTTGTCCTTTTGGGATCCCACCAACAATGTTTTTCGTTTCTCAAATTTTGAAATGACCCCAACCTTGGACGAAATAGCTGGCTTTACTGGGTTTGGAGTGAGGTTACTTATAGCCCCAAGGGGAATATCCATCAACAAAAATTTTCAACATTTGAACATTTGCAAAGTCAGGGAAAAATCATTAGACAAAGGTTGGATCTCATTACAGTTTTTGTATGATAGGTATGGAAGGGAGGACGGATTCAAGAAATTTGGAAGGACACTCAACAACAAGGGAAATTTTGAAAAATGGAAAGAGCATAGACGTTTTGCTTTTATGGTAACTTTTTTAGGAACAATGATTTTTTCCAAGGAGAGGCGGAAAAATTAACATCCTTTTGATCGGGGTAGTGAATGTATTAATTGAGAAAAAGAATTATACCATCGTCCCCATGATTTTGGCTGATATCTACCGTGCTCTGACTGTCTGCCAGAAAGGGAAACATTTTTTCGAGGGATGCAACATATTGCTTCAACTATGGATAGTAGAACATCTTTTCCGACCTCCTACGGTGGAAAGGTTCATTCAGGATCGAAGCGATTACATTACAAGTCATGCCAAAAGGGTGGAGAAATACAGGTATCCGGAAGGGGTCAATGCTTGGGTTGAACATTTTCGCTCACTAACGGAAGATCAGATCACTTGGAATTATCCTTGGTTCCTTGGATAGAAGTCATACACATGTCGTCTGTTCGCCCTTTTTTATTGTTGATGGGTATTAGGGGTGTGCAACCATACGTACCGCTGTGGGTTTTACGTCAGTTAGGCAGGTGTCAACTTCTACCTATCATAGAGGATATGAAAGATTTTGTGTTCGAAGTTGGACCAGAGGTTCCCCTTCCTGAAGGATTGGCCCAAAAAATTTGGGATGGTTGTTTAGTCATGGGAATTGGAACGATGGTTAAAGAACGACACACAGCAGAAACTCACCCAGAATACTCCAATTGGCTTGAGCAACAACCTCGATTACAAGTTAGGCCGGAGAGATCTGTAAAAGAACCAATAGACCATGAGGCTCAGATGAAAATAAAAATCGAGTTGGCTATGCGTGATTACCTTGCTGAAAATCAGGAGTTAAGAGAAAATTTAGAGCTCGCTAGAGCCGTCCTAACACAACAACAAGCAAAGTTCAAAGAGGAAAGAGCCAAGGCAACTCAGAGAGAAACCTTGCTCCAAGGACAAGTTGATCTGGCAACAATTAGGGGAGCATAAGTTGCGGAACTTGCGGTATCTCGACAACAACAATTGAGGACATGTGATCAGAAAAGTCAAACAGATTTTGATAAAGAGAGAGCTCAGTGGATCCGTGAAAGGGGAAAACTTCGAGAGGAAATAGAGTCAGTCTCGACTCAAGAAAGACGTGCTAGAGAAATGGTGGCCTCCCGTGATCAACAGATACGAGGATGGAATCAGACTTGCAATTCACTTCGATCAAAAGTTCATCGTTTGGCTGATCGCACTGCCCAAATGGGTTTAGACTATCAAGAGATGAACCATGAACAATTTCTGGCTGAAGTACCTGAATTCGCAGAATACCTTATGACTTCTGTGCAAGATATATATCAGAGTGTAGGAGGTCGTGTAAGACCACCATCTCCATGAGCGAGCAGATAGGGATGTGAGTATGACATTTATGTCTCTGGGATATGAGAGTTGATACAAACATTTGCTTCATTAGTTTCATTTTCTTTAGTTTAAGTCCTGCTTTATTTCATTCTACATTTCTACGCTTTGTCTAGGTCATGTTTGTTTAAGATATTGACTTTTGTTTGACGATTTTCTCATCATTTTCCTACTTATGTTCCAAACATTGAAATGATATGTTAAGTTATGCTTATGTTTGGTTTCATTTTTTTTTTTTATTTTCCCTTTAGTATAAATGAATGAATATATATATATATAAATAGTAATATCTATATGTATATATCTATAACAACTATAAAAAATATATATTTAATTTAACAACTATAAAAAAGGGTTAATTTATATTCTCGAACTACGCAAAGATCTGATTCATGCACCAACATGATACGTAGGCAACCCAATGGGTTCGATCAAACCTTTTTAACAAAAATAACTAAAGAGGAGAAAAATGCTTAGATAAGCCGGGATGAAAGATAAGGTCTTCCATATCAGGAGTATATATGTGGATACAATGTGCACAATTTCTTAATACTAATCTATTTGCTACTCCATTCAAAGAGAGAGAGAGAGAAAGAAAGAGAGACATATTAGCTTAAATGTGCTTGGTTTGTGGTTAAGCTGGCATCACATCCCTACAATACAAGGTCGAAAGGGAAGAAGAAAATGTCCCACAAAGACGGGAACAAGTCGGACAATGATGAGGTCCGAAACCAGATGACTTCACAAGAAACAGTGTCAATAGAAGAGGTAAGGGCATTAAGACAACAAATGGCAGATATGTACGAAGCTTGAACGAGTGGACAAGCTCCGCCTTCTTTAATACGCGACTATCTAAATACAAGCATTCCTCCCTCTATCCAAGTGTCGACAAATGACCCTATTTATCCACCTGGATTCGGCCCTTATGCCAACACATCCAACGTTGCTGGAACTTCTACGGTGCACCCTTTGAGTACCCCTATGATGAGTAATCCACTATTCATGCCAACTGGGCCGACTAATAGCATTCCTCAACCAACAGTGGGGCCCAAATCTAATAATGATCCTCCAACCAAAGTTCGTCATGATCGTAGTTACACCCTTGAAGAGGCTATTAAAATCCCAAGCTCTTACCCCCACATTCATCGATATAATTTCCCTATTGAAGTTGAAAATATGGTTAAGAATGAGGAACATGAAGAGATGGCTAAGAAAATGAAGAGTTTGGAACAGAGTATAAGAGATATGCAGGGACTAGGAGGCCACAAAGGCATCTCATTCAGCGATTTGTGCATGTTTCCCCATGTCCATTTACCTTCTGTTTTTAAAACTCCAAAGTTTGAGAAATATGATGGTCACGGAGACCCCATAGCTCATTTGAGGAGATATTGCAATCAACTAAGGGGTGCAGAGGGCAAATAAGAGTTGCCTATGGCCTATTTTGGGGAAAGCCTAGTGGGAATTGCATCTGAATAGTTCATAGATCAGGATATTGCCAACTGGCATACATGGGATGATTTGGCTCGATATTTTGTACAACAATTCCAATATAATATTGACATTGTGCTAGACCGCTCTTCATTAGCCAACACGAGGAAAAAGACCATGGAAAATTTTCGTGAATATGCCATCAGATGGAGGGAGCAAGCTGCAAGGGTTAAACCACCAATGAAGGAGTCGGAGATGATTGACGTTTTTCTCCAAGCGCAAGAACCTGATTACTTTCACTATTTGCTTTCTGCTGTTGGGAAGACGTTCGCTGAAGTTATTAAGGTTGGGGAAATGGTGGAAAATGGCATCAAGTCTAGAAAGATTGTAAGTCAAGCTTCCTTAAAAGCCACAACACAAGTGCTTCAAAATGGTTCTGGAAATATTGGAGGGAAGAAGAGAAGGGAGGATGTAGCTACGGTTGTATCAGCGCCTCGGACCTATGTCCAAGATAATCCCCCGCAACCCAATTTTCCTTCCCAAACTCCACCATATCCCATCCCATACTCTCCATATCCCATTTTCAGCGCACAACCAATTGTCCCCCCTTCTTATTCGCAATGGCGCGCACCAATTCATCAAAATCATCCACCACCCCCACAAATTCTCCAAAATACCGTTAGAATTCCTTTTCGTCCTAGAAAAGAATACAAGAGGGGAAATGGAGCTAAGGATGAATTCACCCCTATTGGAGAATCATATGCTAGCATGTTTCAAAAATTAAGGATGTTGAATGTTTTGAGTCATATTGAAAGAAATATGTCAAATTCTCCCCCAAGAAATCTAGATTATTCTCAACACTGCGCCTATTGTTCTGATGCCCCAGGGCACAACATAGAGAGGTGTTGGTACTTGAAAAGGGCAATTCAAGACTTGATCGATACTCATCGAATTATAGTTGAAAGCCCAACTGGACCAAACATCAATCAAAATCCACTGCCCAGGCATACTGAAACAAACATGTTATAAATGATGAATAGTTGCGAAGAAGTTGCAGTCCCATACAAGCCGATCTTTAAGATTGGAACTGGCATGGAAAATTCGACGAATGTTGTTGACTTGACAAAAACGGTGTCTTTAGGGTTGGAAAGGATGTCGGAAAAGTTGAGCCCATCAAACACACCTATTCTAACTGAGAAAGGAGCATTTGAAGATTCTTGGGCATGTCAGAGAGAGGCAAGATTGGTTGTTCCAAGAGGGCCAAACAAGCCCATCTTGATCGTGCAAAGAGCCTATATTCCACCTGTGATCATTAGGTCAGTGTCCCAACTTTCAATGATTAACCCCAAAGCTGTACCTTGGAATTGTGAGCCCACCGTCGTGATATACAAGGGGAAAGAAGTCAATGAAGAAGTAGATGAAATAGGCGGAATGACCCGTTCGGGAAGATGTTACGCCCCGGCTGAATTAAGGAAAACTAAAAATGACCAAATGCAAGTTAAGAGTCCAGTTACTGAAGAAGAAGCAGAGGAGTTCTTAAGAAAAATGAAGTTGTCAGACTATTCCATCGTGGAACAACTAAGGAAAACTCCAGCCCAAATCTCTTTATTGTCTTTGTTGATACATTCAGATGAACATCGTAAAGTTATAATGAAGATTTTGAACGAAGCACATGTTCCTAATGAGGTTACAGTAAGTCAGTTAGAGAAGATTGCTGGGAGAATTTTTGAGGTAAACCGAATCACCTTCTCAGATGATGAACTACCAGTGGAAGGCACGGGACATAACCAAAGCCTCCATATCAGTGTAAAGTGTGAGCTTTCATATGTCACTCGAGTTCTAATTGATGAAGGATCTGGGGCAAATATTTGTCCTTTGTCAACTCTACCAAAATTAAATATTAGTGTTGAAAAGGTACGACCCAACAACGTATGTGTTAGAGGTTTTGATGGGTCTAAAACAGATGCCATAGGTGAGATAGAGCTCATAATAATAATAGGGCCTGTCGATTTCACTGTGAATTTTCAAGTGTTGAATATCAATGCATCCTACAATTTATTGTTAGGGAGACCATGGGTGCATAGGGCTGGGGTAGTCCCCTCTACGTTGCATCAAATGATTAAGTTTGAATACGACCGACAAGAAGTGATTGTTCATGGTGAGGGAGATCTGTCAGTCTACAAAGACTCTTCCCTCCCTTTTGTCAAGGCAAATAATGAGAATGAGGCACTGGTTTATCAAGCTTTTGAGGTAGTGGTTGTTGAGCATATCCTCGAGAGGAATCTCATTTCAAAACCACAATTCCCCATGGCGTCCGTGATGATGGTAAATGAGATGCTGAAGCATGGGTTTGAACCGGGTAAAGGCTTGGGGGTCTTCTTGCAAGGGAGAGCTTATCCGGTGAGTCCACGAAAGAGCCTTGGTACTTTTGGTTTAAGATACAAGCCCAGAGCCGAGGACAAAATGAAGGCCAAAAAGCAGAAGAGAGATGTATGGTCACTTACCAAGCCTATACCACCCATATACAAATCTTTCATCAAAGCCCGCACAACAGAATCTTCTGAGTCACCACACCCAGAGCCAGTGTTGGAGGTTCACGAAGAATTGATCAACTATTTTCAAGATTTATTTGTCGAGGCTGATATGGTTGAACTCGGAGAAGGCACTATAGACAGAGATGTGCAATTCATTGATCCTGATGTCCAGCTGAACAATTGGGAGGCCACTCTTCTCCCCATTAAGAATCAGTCTTGGTAGTCTGTCTTGTTTTTCTTTCTGTCATCCGATTTATTCAAGGGTTATAATTCAGATTTTTGTCTCATCGTTTTATATCAAACTCTCTATTTTCCTTTTCAATAGATTGTAATTGTGTTTTTATTTCAGTCTAATATATTTATTTGTTTTCTTCTATACAGTTCTTTCTATGCTGATTCTAGTGATATGACATGCTTGCAGAATTTTTCTCCAGATCTTAAAATCCAATCTAATCTTCGACCTAATCCTGAAATAATAAGTCAAGAAATCGAAAATGATGAAGATGAAGTATTTGAAGAAGTAAGCAGGGATTTCAAACATTTTGAGAATAAATCAAATCCAAACATGAGTGAAACTGAGACGATATATTTAGGAGATCATGAAAATATTAAGGAGACTAAGATAAGCGTACATGCTCCACATCAAAAGGAGGATATAATCCAGGCTCTGTTTGATTACAAAGATGTTTTTGCATCATCTTATGATGACATGTCTGGATTAAGCACTGACATGGTGGTTCACAAGTTGCCGATGATCCTAAGTTTCCTCCGGTAAAGCAAAAGCTGAGAAAGCTTAAAACTGACATGAGTGTAATAATTCAAGAGGAAATCACAAAACAACTTGAAGCCAAAGTCATTCGAGTCGCTCAATATCCTTCTTGGTTAGCCAACATCATACCCATCCCTAAGAAAGATGGCAAAGCTTGAATGAGTGTTAATTATCGTGATTTGAACAAAGAAAGTCCAAAAGATGACTTTACTTTTCCCAACATCCTTATTTTGTTGGACAATTGTGCTAAACATGAGATTTCATCTTTTGTGGATTGCTATGCGGGTTACCATCAGATTATTATGAATGATGAAGATGTAGAAAAAACTTCTTTTATCACACCATGGAGTACATATTGTTATCGAGTCATGCCATTTGGGTTAAAAAATGCAGGGGAAACTTATATGAGGGCAATGACAACCATGTTTCATGATATGATGCATAAAGAAATTGAAGTTTATGTGGATGATGTGATCATTAAATCAAAAAAGCAGTCAAATCATGTGCAAGACTTAAGAAGATTCTTCGAAAGGCTCCGCAGGTATAATCTCAAACTTAATCCGGCAAAATATGTATTTGGAGTACCATTAGGAAAGCTTTTGGGGTTTATAGTTAGTCGACGAGGTATCGAGTTAGATCCTTCAAAAATAAAAGCCATTCAGGAATTGCCACCTCCAAAGAACAAAATTGAGGTTATGAGCCTTCTAGGAAGGTTAAATTACATTAGTAGATTCATTGCTCAACTCACAACAACTTGCGAGCCCATTTTTAAGTTGCTAAAAAAGAATGCCACAGTCGAGTGGACTGAAGAATGTCGAGAGGCTTTTGAAAGAATTAAGAATTACTTATCGAATCCTCCTGTGTTAGTTCCTCCCGAGCCGGGCAGACCATTGATATTATATATGTCAGTACTGGATAATTGTTTTGGATGTGTATTGGGTCAGCATGATGGCACTGGGAAGAAAGAGCAGGCCATTTATTACCTCATCAAGAAATTTACCGTTTATGAATCGAAGTACACCCTTCTTGAAAGAACGTGTTGTGCCCTAACTTGGGTAGCACAAAAGTTGAAGCATTATCTTTCATCTTATACTACTTATCTCATTTCTCGTATGGATCCTTTAAAATACATTTTTCAAAATCCCATGCCCACGGGCAGGCTTGCGAAATGGAAAATATTACTCACAAAGTTTGACATTATTTATGTGACGCGGACCGCAATGAAGGCTCAAGCATTGGCAGATCATTTGGCAGAGAACCCT
>JAJOOO010025959.1:0-19039 GCA_029582685.1 Solanum piurae
TGACAAAAGCATTGACTATTTGTCATTTCTTTTGGATTTTTATCCTCATTCACACCAAATAGTCTTCATGTAATTACCAATCCCAATGTCCCTCAGTAATCGGAAAGCCAAAAAGAGAAAAAGGAAAAAATACATTTTCCACCGTCTCATCTTAGTTGATTAGTTTATTAAAATAATTATTTCATATTAATTATTTACCTTATTAAATTAAGAAAATATTAATTATTTTTTCTATATTATTTTTGTAATTAATTCTTTTTAAAGTATTCATATTTGTTTGTAAAATTCTCAAGAAATATTTTAATGAGTGAATTAATAAAATTATCTTTTTATTTATGATGTTTTTAATATACGTACAAAAAAGAAAATGATCACCTAATATGAAACAGAGGGAATAATAGAGTGTGAAAGACAAACCAAAATTGGTATGGGCGGGCGTGAGGGAAACCAAGAAAATTTCACAGATCTGAAAGCACTATATATGACATTTCCTTCAAATGGATTATATAAATATCTAAAAATTATATACAGACACTATAAATTTCTTTAATATTATCAAGTTATTAAAAATATAATTACTCCCCTCATTTCTTTCCAATTTAAGTGTGTTAACACAATGTTTAAGAAATAAAGATATGAAGATATATTTTTAGATTATGTGATCGTAAATTAAAGTTATATGTAATTCTTTAAATTTTGTAGTCTTTTACTTGTCATGTATTATATTAAAATTAGACGACATATTTAATATAATCGAGACATATTTTTAACAAAACAAACAAATAAAAGATGCTTAAATTGAGACGGAAAGTACATATATTACAATAACATTGTAGACAATAAAATCCGAGTCGAGAAAACAATAATCAAGAACGAAAAAATATCGCAACAATCGTATTTATAATTTCAAAGTGTGAGTGTTACAATCTCTATGGTTCCTCTGAATTCGCCTTTTCAGATATAATTCAAGGGCTCTTGAGCTTTATCTTGAATTTGTCTTGAACTTGATCTTGGATTCGAGAGCTTTAAAGCTTTTTCTTGAATCTTCGATGAACTTGAACTTGAACTTTATCTTGATCTTGATTTTTACTTGAATTCAAGGGCCTCAAGCTTGTTCTTGAATATGATGGTCTTGATCGTTCTTGAACTTGAATGCTTGAATTCTTAAACTTGTAGCTTATAGAGAATTTTATGGCGTTTGTACCACGGGCTTTCTCTAGCTTCTTGTTTAGAATTTTCGATCCCTTTTCTGAATTATGAGGACTCCTATTTATAGTTTTAGAATAGAGAAGTTATGATTGGAACATGATTTCCTTCGATCAATCAAATTTAAGTGACATGACATATGGACCTTATGGAGCGACATATTATAATCCTATTGGCTTCTTGATTTGACTTGGCATGCCACACCATTTGATACGTGGCACCAAATTGGGCTTCTAGGATGAGATGTCATTGGGCTTAGCAGACTGGGCTCATATATTGTAACTCAAATCAATTAATTTGGACTTTAATTAAATTCATATTTATGAGACATTTAATTAACTCAATTATATTAATCTATCATATTTATAAGGATCAATATATCTCGAATTTAAATAAATTTATATTTAATAAATTTTAAATGATTACAAACCTATCCAATAAAATTATAGATATTTATACACATATCTTACTCATATCTCACTAAGGTAGAAAAAAGTAATTGAAAGGTTGTTCAAGTAACACATATCAAGCAAATTTACACATTACAATAAATTAAAAATATATTAATAATTTAATTGTTTGTGACACTTTTAAGTTGATTTTTTTTTCCATTGTCCCAGGGAAAATTCTAAAATTTAGCTAGTAAGAGAGTCAACTAAACTTTTTCTAGTGTCCCCTTTTGATGTGTTTACTTGTGAGGCTTTGATAAGTCCACATTATTGCTTATTATCTTCATTTTTTTCTTAGCTTCTCTCTTATTCTTTTTCTCGTAGCCTTTTTAGTTCCTTTTTCAGCTTTGTTTGGTGATAAACAAAAACCCTCTTTTTTTCCTAATAAGCAAACATGCAGAATCCCTAGAGAGAAAAAAGTGAATATTATTTCATGAATTTTGGGGATTTTCTTGACAACAATATTGGTGATGATGATGGTGGTGGTGCAAGAATCGTTACGAAAAGCAACGACATGAGAAGCAACAATAACATATCAATTAGTACAAATTTACCGTCACTTGCCAAGTCCATGTTCAACTCTCCTCGACTCTCTCTTGCACTTGTACGCCAAAAAATCAAAGTCTTTTTTGGTATTAGAATTCTTCTTACTTTTGTTCTAACCCAAACACCCATTTTTTTTGTGAGAGCAGCAAACAGGAAGGGAAGGCGGCCACGGTGGATTTGCAGTAATGGCTGAAGAGAACTACTACGAAGCTAATGATAATAATAATAATAATAATAATAATAACAGCAGTATTGGTAGAAGAAGTAGAGAGGAAGAGCAAGCTGAAAGTAGATCTGGAAGTGAAAATTTGGAAGGTGCTTCTGGAGATGATGAAGATGACAAACCACAACGGAAAAGGAAAAGATACCACCGACACACTCCTCAACAAATTCAACAACTTGAATCGTAAGATCGATCATTAAATTATTTTCTTCTTAACAAATCATAATTTTCTTTGATGATTCTATATTTTTACAGACTTTTTAAGGAGTGTCCTCATCCCGATGAGAAACAAAGGATGGAATTGAGTAGAAGACTTTGTTTAGAGACAAGACAAGTTAAGTTTTGGTTCCAAAATCGTAGAACACAAATGAAGGTAAAATTCATCGAATTATTGGATAAAGATGTAATTATCACTATTAGTGTTGAGTAATTTGTTAAACTTAATTATTGCACCAGACCCAACTCGAACGCCATGAGAATTCATTTCTACGACAAGAGAACGATAAACTTCGAGCTGAAAACATGTCGATAAGAGAGGCAATAAGGAATCCAATTTGCACAACCTGTAGTGGTCCAGCAATAATTGGTGAAGTATCTTTTGAAGAACAACTTCTACGGATCGAGAATTCCAGATTGAAAGATGAACTTGATCGAGTTAATGCACTTGCTGGTAAATTCATAGGTGGGCCCATTTCATTACCATTGCCTAATTCTACCTTGGAACTGGAAGTTGGAAACAATGGATTTAGAGCTAAACCTGATTTTGGTGTAGGAATTTCAAATCCGTTGCCAGTATTGCCTCATACGAGACAAACAACCGGCATTGAAATGTCATTTGACAGATCTGTTTATTTGGAGCTTGCTTTAGCAGCTATGGATGAATTAATTAAAATGGCAAAAGCTGACGATCCTCTATGGCTAAGGAACAGGGAATTATGTGGCGGAGAAGTATTGAATCATGACGAGTACATGAGGAAATTTACTCCTTGTATTGGTTTGAAACCGATTAATTTTGTTTCCGAGGGTTCCAGGGAGACCGGCATGGTAATCATCAATAGTTTGGCTCTTGTTGAAACATTAATGGACTCGGTCAGTATTTTTGAACCCTCTCTTTAGTCGACTACTATAATTTATTTGAAATTGAGACGTAATTATTGTTAGTTTGAATATTTGACAGAACAAATGGGCAGAAATGTTTCCTTGTTTGATTGCAAGTACATCAACAATAGATGTGATATCAAGTGGTGTTGGTGGAACTAGAAATGGTGCACTTCAGCTGGTAATAATTAATCACTTTTAGTATAATGTTATTTAATATAGGCAATCTCCAATTAACTAATTTTGGCAAAAATGTTCCTATATTGAATATGTTTTTAATTATTTACTCAATTTTGTAGATGCGTTCTGAATTACAAGTGCTCTCACCATTAGTACCCATCAGAGAATTCAAATTCTTCAGGTTTTGTAAACAACACGCCGAAGGGGTTTGGGCTGTTGTTGATGTTTCCGTTGATACTATAAGAGAAACAACGACTTTGGATGCAACGACATTTCAAAATTGCAGGAGATTGCCTTCTGGATGCATAGTGCAAGATATGCCCAATGGGTACAGCAAAGTAAATTTCTTAAAACTCTTATGATTTATGCACTATCATCAAATTTAAAATAGTAATCGAAAAAATAAAATAATAAATTGCTTAAATTAAAACTTGAACTTGTGTTAATTTATTATACATATCTAACTGTCATAATTAATAAGATTACATAGCAGTTACATGTACATCCAAGGGTAGGTGTCCTTGCCCTTTGATGTTTAATGAGTTTGTTAGGATAACTAATGCCTCTATTTCAAAATATTTATTGTATTTTTTGAATATAGTTCATAAGAAAATACTAGTTCTTAATTAGCGAGGATATTTGATAATTTTATTTTTATTTCTATTGTATATTTTTATATATTTAATATTAATTTGTCAAATTTCTTGAAAAATAATAAATAGAATGACAATTTTGTTATACAATCTTTTGAATCTAGATGAGTTGTTGACATTTTTTGTAAGATCCAGAACAAATGAATTAGTTTAAGAATGTACTAATTATTTTTTAAAAAATTATCCTTCTTTTAATGGGGGTTTCAATTATTTTTAAATTTCAAATAATGACTATTTCTATTTTTAAAAAGAGTTTGGGAATTAAAAGAATAATATTGACAAAGTAGTACGCTTTGATTAATATCCTAGATATTTTTCTTAAAAGGTGTATTTTATCATAACAATTTATTTATATTGGATTATAAGGAGTAATTCAATGCTTAGAGAAATATATTGAAAAATAATTATAGCAAATAATAGAAGTAAATTAAGAATTAAGTGATGAATTATATTTTGATTTTTTAAACTGGACAAATAAAAAGAAAATATATTTTTAATAGAATGACAAGTAAAAGTGCAGAGTAATATCTTATCTTTATTCATTAAATATTTACTTTGTGTTTCATAATTGAGGTGTTTGTAGCATTTAGAACAATTACTACTAAGAATAATATTTAAAAAATTGCGCCCTCTTTTCGAATATATGTGACATTATTTTTCTTTTAAATTTGTTCAAAAGAATCACTTTTCTATAGTTAAAAATAATTTGAACATGAAATAATTTATAATCATACAAATATTAAAAGTTTTTTTTTTTAATTATGTGTTAAATTATACGGTGCCACATAAAAATTTAAACGAAAGAAATACTGAATTTTATCTTGATGAACTTTTAAAATAACAATTATTTTAAAATAAATATTTTTAATAAAGATAATAAGTATTTTGAAACGAAGGAAGTAAAAAATTTTGGGCTCAACTTAGGACATTAAACTTGAAGTTTCACCTAATCACTCGTTAAACGACTAGTCTTTTGGTAAAGGTTTGATTCCAAACAAAGAGAAGTTTGAACCTTATCAAAATGTTTTACCAAGGACCAAAGATTGTTCGTAAGGAAAAAGTATTATTTCCTTCGTTCTTTTTTAGTTGTCATAATTTTCATTTTGAGAATCAAACTATACGAATTTTGACTAGTATTTTAAGATGTATTTATTTATCCTATTGATATGAGAAAAAGTTACAATTTATAGTACTTTTCGTGTAGGTTTTGAATATCGAAAATTTTATTTTTAAAATATCGAATTTAAATATAATCTAATTTAACTTTGATACTAAGTCAAATTGACTCAAAAAAACACAACGTCAAAAAAAGAACGAAGGGAGTATTTAATTATGTTAATCTTCAAAGTTAAGCAACTTTCCTGCTTAAGATCAACTTAATAGTGATAATATACTACTCCCTTCGGTCTGTTATGTTTGTCAGGGTTACTATTATTAACCATATATTTGGTTCAAATTTCAAAATATTTGTCTTTTAAAAAATATATAAAAGAATTAATCATATTTTTTAATTGTATCTTTACTTCAATAAATGTAGAGATATTAATATAATAAAAAAATATTGTATTAAAGTGAAACAAAGAAATAAATATGAGCAATTTAGTTAAATTATACTAGATATTTTTAGTTAATATTTTCGTAAGCAACATGCAAGATACAAACATGATGAATAAAATGGATGGAAATGAGTATCATCATAAAATGTACAAATTCGAGGTTATAAATTATGACAAGGGAAAATGGTCTAATATATCTCTCAACTTTGTCATTTAGAGATGATATGTGAGTTATTTGTTAACAGTAAAGATATATATGAGTTACTTTTATAATGAAGGGTATATCAACTCTAAATAACAAAACAACGAAATTTATTATCAGACCTTTTATCCTTATAACAATTACTTCTGTGACATATTAATATCTTATAATTAAGAAGAAAAATGCATGGTAAGCCTCAATACTATATAATTTAACTAAACAATGTACTTGATGTTTCAATCCCAATCTCTCACGCTGTCTCGATCAGTACCATATGTCCATATTAAATTCATCTAACTATGTATTACCTGGTTCCAGCATTATGATGTGTTTGGTTTTCAACATAATTAGTGAAGTAGAGTACCTTTTAGTCAAACCCCCAAGACCCACTATTATTTTGTTGTCACGTGAGTACCTAAAAGGTAATTTTATTTTATTTTAAAACGGCTTGATATATATAATACTCAATTTCATGATTCAGAATTGATATATCATTCAGTATAAAAGTGATTTATATATACCTTTAAACTGGAGATGATTTGTGTGATTTATTGATATTTATTACAATGTATAGATTACATGGGTAGAACATGTGGAATACGACGAGAGTGTGGTTCATCAGCTTTACCGTCCATTGATTAGTGCCGGCATGGGCTTTGGTGCACAAAAATGGGTTGCTACCCTCCAACGCCAGTGTGAATGCCTTGCAATCCTCATGTCATCCGCTGTGCCGTTCAGAGATCACACAGGTATATACACGGACAATATAAAAAATTATTACACTTTCAGTATAATATATAGTAACTAATTTAGAATTTACGTTACATTATTTGCAAATATATTTTAACATCTGATAACGCGATTAGTATTATCATAAGTGAGTTGATTGTGTAAATAATTATTTTTAAATCATAAAAATAAAATTAGAACTTATAGTAGGTTACATATTGTTTTAGTTTCCCTCTTACCATATTAAGTTTGAAATTGTGAGTTACGGTGTTATTGTAAGTCAACTTAATTGGACAAGTGCACACAATCAGATGCGGATCCATCCCTGTAGATGAGGAATGCATGTGAATCCGTTAATTTCAGAAAAAATCATATGTATGTATATATGTATATTTATCTTGAGAAACTGACAAAAATTAGGAAATAATTAACAGTGCATCCGTAAGGATCTAGAGTGCCATTGTGCTATTAGTAAAAGCTTAAGGAACCACCCACGAGACCTAGATTTGAGTCTAGCTTGAGTGCTAGTATTTCACTATGTTTAGTTTAAGTATCTTAGAGCTCATATTTGAGCACCATATTGGTACACCCGAAGTCTTCAAATCTTAATTAGGTTCATCTGCGTAATATAAACTCCAAACATAATAACCTCATTGTCTTTTTCAGTATGTACACTATAGCTTAATTACTTTATGCTATGACTGATGGGGAAAACAATAATTAAAATGCAGCATTAACACCAAGTGGAAGGAGGAGCATGTTAAAGTTGGCACAACGTATGACCAACAACTTTTGTAGTGGTGTTTGTGCTTCCTCCATACACAAATGGAACAAACTTTGTGTAGGTAATGTGGATGATGATGTTCGTGTTTTGACTCGAAAGTGTGTAGATGACCCCGGTGAGCCACCGGGGATTGTTGTAAACGCTGCAACATCTGTTTGGTTGCCTGTTTCCCCACAAAGACTTTTCGATTTTCTCCGTGATGAACGGC
The DNA here is from genome assembly GCA_029582685.1 of Solanum piurae. NCBI lineage: Eukaryota > Viridiplantae > Streptophyta > Magnoliopsida > Solanales > Solanaceae > Solanum > Solanum piurae. The sequence continues at coordinate 7,835 of JAJOOO010025959.1, forward strand.
TGAGGAGTGAATGGGACATACTCTCAAATGGTGGTCCTATGCAAGAAATGGCACATATTATTAAAGGACAAGATCATGGCAACTGCGTCTCCCTCCTTCGTGCTAGTGTAAGCGTTCTCACCTGATATATAGTTTGAATTGATACAAAGTTTTTTTTAAAAAAAAAAACCTAAAATTTGTGATTTAATATAAGTGTGCATGTAAAATGAAAAACTGGTAAATGATTTGACTTTTTTTAAACATGAATTGCATTTGTCTTTTCATTAGAAAAAGGTTAAATTGAAAAAGACAAATAAGGAATTTTGGAAGTATCTTTGAGGACAGGTGATTGCAGATCTGGGTTCTCTGCCCTAGAATTTTCAACTAGTTACCAAAAGTCAAAACACATGACACTTGTTCATGATTTAGTGTCATGATTCTTTTATTTTAATTTATATAATTTACTTTTTTCATATATATAGAAAATACATAAAATTCCTTTTATTTTAACTCTTTAATTTTACAGTTAAATTCTTTACCCCATAATTTTAATGCAATAATTTACATCTAGATAAATATCTATTGCTTATTTTAGATCATAATTATATATTTTTTTAAAATTAAAATTTTATATCAAATGAACTTATGAAACGGAGAAAGTACTTTTATGGGTCAGCCTACCATGATGTCACATCATTTCCATGAATAGTTCCTGGGAATAGTTGATTCACATGCTTTGTACTATAAACAAATACGGTAAATATGTATTTTAACTTGGTCTCACTTGATTTATACTATAAATTTTATGTATATAAATAGATATAAATTTAAATAAGTAGACACGTATTTTTTAACTGACATCTTACAATTCACATTCTACATGACAATTTATATAGTTTCATATGTGTTATATCATGTAGAATATATTTATATACAAATTTAATTATATCTATTTGTGCACACTCAAACAGGCGATGAACCCAAGCCAAAGCAGCATGTTAGTTCTTCAAGAAACTTGCACAGACGCATCAGGATCGCTTGTAGTATACGCGCCAGTTGACATACCGTCAATGCATTTGGTAATGAACGGTGGAGATTCTGCTTACGTGGCACTGCTCCCTTCAGGATTTTCCATAGTACCAGATGGGCCCGTGTCACATGGGCCTAATTTGGTGAAAGGTCTTTATAATGGGCCTGGCCCAGGCCCAGATAAGAGAGTAAGTGGCTCCCTCTTAACTGTAGCTTTCCAAATATTGGTGAATAGCTTACCTACAGCTAAGCTAACAGTGGAGTCTATTGAGACAGTCAATAATCTCATCTCATGCACTCTCCAAAAAATTAAAGGAGCCCTTCATTGTGAAAGTTAAATTATTTATTTCCTTTTTTGCTCTTTTTAAAAAATAATTGAACTATAGGGAGCTGAGTCAAGAACGAACCACAAATTTTTTTAAAAAAAACTCTTGTAAGTGTTAAGGGCCCGAATTGATAATTCGGAGTCTTAACACAATGCAAGAGTGGTGGTTCGGGCATTGACTTAGGAATTAGGAAGACCCTTGAATGTTCGCTTATGTATATAGGGTGATTTGAAACATGAAAGTATAATAAGGGTATGTCAATTTAAAGTTTGAGAGGAAAAATAATTTGGAAGTTTGAGAGGAGTTGTTTAGTTGTGTTGTATCCAAAATTTATCTCATTTATTTTGGTAACTCTTTGTAACAACAATGTATTCTTTAGAAGCTATCGTTTGAAACTTGTACACTTGTTTGTTACCTAATGGCGAGTCATTATGGCTCTTGTTTGGTTTGATCTTGAACTAATATTATATATTTATAAAGGGCATGGCCCGTGCTTAGCACGGGCCCAACATAGTTGATTTGCTCTCGATAAATAATAAAGTATGCTGAAAAGTATTCAGCTATATTTATTGCAAAGAAACAATTTATTCAAGTTGTGTATATGAATTAGCGAAAGGGATGATCAAGTATGGAAATAAAATGTATTCACTCAAGCATCTGCAAAATCATTGATAAGGTAGACTACATAAAATATTGACTCAAATTTGCACCCAAACGAAATAATCAAAAAGTAAGAAACGGAGAATGCTCGAAGTTGTTAGAAACATTCTGCATTTACAGACATTACTAATAATGTGTCAACATCTGGACTATCCAATGTACTATGGAGAACATCAACTTTTCAACTTTTTGTACATATCTAACTCTTACGTGCCCAGACATTACTATTTGTTGTTCCCTGCAAATTATTTGAAAGTGCACACACAAAAAATAATCAGCACAAGTTCTTGTTAAGTCTATCAACTTCATATTTGCACAAACTGCATATTTATATCAAGGTGATAAAAATAGAAGTTAATTCAGTAGTTTTTTTAAAGGCCAACTTCCATCTTACCGACTTGACTTGCTATGTATGTTCTTTTCTACACTACGAACACCTTATAAAGGTACACATTTGCTCAAGTCCTCTTTTAGCAAAATTGAGCCAAAATCTCTACTCAAGATAAATTCATAAAGTGATATATTTTTAGGTGACAAGTTCTTTTTCCTTTTGACAAGTAAAATGATATATGGAGGGAAGAATTTATCTCTGGACTTCCTTTTATCTTAACAAAAAAAAAAAGAGGGAAAAATAAAATTATATGTGTCATCTCAATCACATTGTTTTCCTCTTTGACTATATCCTTAACAGGAAGCAGTCTTAAGATATTATGGACAATTTTTTTTCTTGTCCTCCTAAAGATCATATATTACAGTATGCTATTTGATTTACTAAGCTCAGCAAAGATGGTATCTAAATTATTGCACATAGACATGGTTAAGTTGCTTCTGAATCTAATAAAGTGATAATGAACAACTAAGTAAAACTAAAAATGATAATATAGAGGGACGGAGTACATGGATCTGTTAGACCCGCTTAGCCATTAACCTTAACTCTTAACATTAATAGTTTGAGTGTGTGACAGAGATAAAAGCATGTTATAGCTATGTTTGTATCCTTTCATTTAAGTTTACTACTCGACTTAAGATTATCATATCAATAAATGAAAATCTGAATGACAATTTTTTTAAGCAAAACCTATCCCACATGCATAATCACATAATATGTAAAACCTTCTTCATTAGATATTGTGTGTCAAAATCACACATAATACCTCATTAAGGGAATGAATATTACCAAATCATTCCCAACCATCATTAGTCTCTCAATCCCAGAACTGCTATAAAGTCGACTCTACAGGTGAAGTATTTTAAATATTTTGTATCTAATACTAAAACTGTAACTTCTATCCAAGAATAACTACTAAATACTACTACAACACCATTCAAAATAGAACATTGTGGTTCGTTTTCAAGAAAAAGAGACCTACAATTTCAAAAGCCTGAAAAAGGTATGTGAAATTGTACCTTAAGTCTTGAAAATTAGAGAATCTGAAATCAATCATTTGTCATGATTTGGCCTCCTCCTTGTTCTGTTTCTGGAACTTGAATGTTTTTCCCTTTTTCATGGTTTGGCTCCTTCTTGTTCTGCTTCTGGAATTTAATTGTTTTTCAGTTACTTGCCTCACTCAACAATATAATTATAGGTGAGCAAGGATCCAACAGTACTAATTAGTGAGTGTACCAAATGTATTTGAATCACAAAGGAGTCAAATCCATGAGAATGTGAAACTCTACAAAGTGTGCATAGTATAAATAAATACAAAGTCAAGACGAACTAAAAAGATTTGGTGAGTTTTCATCTCCCATGACATGACAGTAGTTAAAGTAAACTCCTGGAAAAATGGTTGGATATATTAAGATGTCTACAAATAAAAAGAGGGTGTAGATAAAATCTCTCCATCCATATTCCACATATTACATAATAAAATAAAAATAATCACGAGAGGATAAACTTGTTAAAATTCTTAAATACTTGAATTATTAGACTTGTCAAAGAATAAAAAATTGACAATTCATCTAAGCTTCTCATTACTATTATTTCTTTAAATGGTGATTTAGTGTGTTCAATGATACAATAATTTGTGTTCAGTGCTCCTAGTAAGAAAATTGTCATTGAAGCATTGGAATGAGAAAAATAAATTCTTTATGCAGAGTTCAAAAGCTACATCTTTTATTTTCTCAAATGATCATACAATTTTGCTCTTGCTTGTAGTGTTATCGAACTTGTAATAGGGGGAGAGATAGAGTTTATAACAATAAGAGTATTGTCAAGTTATCTTGTACAATTGTTTATGACCTTAGCTACAATTACACGAATCATGTAGGGAGATGTATGTAGAAGTTGGCAAGGAGGAGATAAGAATCTTGCCTTTTCTGTTATTGCTATATTTGCAATAAGCAATTTATAGTTATGAATCTATGGTATTGATTGTTATTACTGTTCTACAAAAAATAATGTACTCGTACAAATGGAGAAACAGAATATGCACCTGACAGTTAGTAGAGAGAACCACTCGTGATACAATCTAAATCGAAGGCATGTTTCCATGGACTCTGCCAAAAAACTGCCAAAAAGAACTTAGCAAAATATGTTCTTTACTTGATATATAATTGTAAAAAATACATATAAATGCATGACATTGAAAGTGTTTTGCAACCATCTGTAATATTGATAATGCCGTCCTGCATGAGTCATACACTAATTTTTCTTTTTCACTTATGTCCATCACCTCCCGGAGAAGCCACAATAAGTAGTTTGAAAGATTATAATTCACAATAAAGTTCCTACAAATTCATATACATTATTATTTCATTAATAGGAAATAACCAAACAACCATTGTGCAAGAAATGAGAAACAAAGAGTCAATGGTCAAATCACACCTTAAGTATTCGGTATTTGAATTTCATCACTGAACTATGAACTATCACCAACTATTTGTCAAAACACAAGTCAACCATCAATAGTTTACTTCTCCTATGTGAACATATAGTGATATTTCAGATAAGAAACTCACTTCTCCTTCAGTTCAGGTAATTTTTTCAGCCTTCACTCTAGAAACAAATAAAGAAATGTGGCGGATTCAATCATTTTTGAAAAATTTCATCAAACTTTTGATGCAATTGCTACAACACTTGAAGAGAAATCTGATCAAGCAAGCTCAAAATAACAATAAAACAACACCAACAACACATAAAAAGGAAAGAAAGAGAGAAATAAAAACAGCTCAAAGTAGCATAAAAGGTATTTCTTCCAGATTGGAACAAAGGACATCCCCAAACTTCATGTCACCTGATGAAACATGGATATAACAACAGAAAATGATAAAGAAAAAAAAAAGATAGCTTTTCAGGATCACCACCCTTATCAGGTTCATCTAAGCAGTTTTACTATACAAAATGAACAAATACATGAACTCTAAGAAGCACCTCAACTAAACACTTACATATCCTAAAAATACCACCTTTAATCATCCTAGCTCTTAATCTAAAGACTCTGAACAAACACAACAACATAACAACAAAAAGCACCACCCCAACACATAAAAAGAGAAAAATGCTTAAGTAGCACAACAAGCATTCCCTCCCCCTCCCCCCCCCCCCCAATCCAAAAAAAATCTTAGCAGCCCAACATAGTTGAATTCAATGTCGTCTTTTTCACAGTAACATTACAACCAAAGTAATTTAACTATATGGATAGAGCATGCCATTTTCATGTACATGTACAGAAAAAATAAGCTCATATACCTTCAAATAATATTGATCATTTTGTTCAAGACAGGCTACGTACAACAAATACACAGTTGTATAAGTGAAGACATGTTCCAGCTAGACTACATACGATAAATATATAACGGAAAAGGGCCTAAAATACCCCTTAACTATTGGAAATGGTACAAAATTACCCTCCGTCCACCTATTGGCTTCAAAATACCCTTAACATCTACCTTTAGGTCCTATATTGCCCTTCTTTTTAACGGACCCCAATTTAAACCCAATTAATAAATTAATTAATGACGTGACATTCATATATTGGTCATCCTATAATTAATCTAAACTAATTTAAAAATCCACCCATTCCCAAATCAAATCGACCCACCCCAAATCAAATTCCAATTAAAAAGTCCCCCCACTTCACGATCATGGCTCGTCTTGCACCGGCCACTTGCGTGTGACAGAAAAATGAGAATTTTACAACTCTGGTAGAAGCATCCGGCGAACATATCATCAAACACTTCACTTTCATTTGACCATTTCAATTCCATAACCCAAATCTGGAGGAAGAAACCGGCAAACACTGCTCAACTTTTCTGAATTGTTTGGTATATTTTTTGTCAAGGTTTATACTGAATTTTTATTGTAGATTAACTTGGTGTTAGTCCTTTTCTTTTAGTGAATTTCCATAATATGGAGGAAGAGTGGAGGCACAATGCGTACCAAAATCTTTGATTATTAGCCCTTTTTAACCTATAGCATTTAGTGGTTAAGTTGCTTGCAGATTTTGAGTGATTATTGGAGCAGATTGTTAATCAATATTATTTAATTTGCAGCAAAAGTAATATAAATCACATAATGGCAACTCTGATTGATTCATTCTTCACAGATTTGGAGGAATTAGATGAATTATCCGATAATACACGTGATGTTCACGGAAAATCGTTATTACGATGATTTTTATTTTTGGCTTTTAATTACGATGATTTTGATGATCTAGATAATATTTCGAAGCTGCAAAAATCACGTAGCTACATTGATATAATGCAGAAAATTGAAGATGCTATAATTTTCGTGAGAACTCAAACGAGAAAGGACAGATGGGTTAAATAAATTTGGGGCGGGTCAATTTGATTTGGGAATGGGTGAATTTTTAAATTAGTTTAGATTAATTATAGGATGAGCAATATATGAATGGCACGTCATTAATTAATTTATTAATTGGGTTTAAATTGGGTTCTGTTAAAAAAAAGGGCAATATAGGACCTAAAGTTAGATGTTAGGGGTATTTTAGGGCCAATAGATGGATGAAGGGTAATTTTGTACCATTTTCAATAGTTCAGGGGTATTTTAGGCCCTTTTCCGAATATATAATTGGTAAGTGATGACAAGAGTGTACAACCACCCCACGAGCCATGAGTATAAACATTATAGAGAGAGACCACTAATACTCAATCTTCAACCAAATTAGTCAATACAGGCCCAACCTAAATGACTTGAAGGTGATATCTTGCTATCTTGTTCACGTTCTCGAGTCCTATATGATAAATAATTTCACTTTCACTTCATAGATAATCAATATTTGTGAATTTGAAAGAACACAAATATGTTGCTTAGCAAAAAAGTTGAATTTTACAGAAGCAGATTGTTCAGAAGTATGTGGAACCAGTCAAATCTCCAACTTATCTACAAGATAAAATTACGGAGAAAAAGGGGGAGGGAAATCTCCAAAAAATGACAATTGGATATATATAGTACTAACCTTTGAGAATTTTTCTCACCGAGCCTTTCTATATTCTCACTGAATTCTTCATAATACATTTTATGTTATGAATATGAGGAACTGAAAGTTAGTTAGTAAGAACAGTGAATCTGGAAAAGTTAGTTACAGAGTCTGTTACAATATTAGTTAGAGTAAACTGTGGTTAAGTTAGATTAACTAGATCATATAGCTATAGTTAGTATATACTATATATATCTGAGTTTAGATATTTTGTAAAGATCAGATTCATTTTTGATAAATAAAAGTTACAGTTCTTTCTCTCTGTTCATGGACTATTAATTCATATCTCTTAATCTCCATGGCTAAATTCTTCACGGTATCAGAGCAGGGCCGTCTCACCCGATGTTAGGTCCCTCAAAATTAAAAATTGCCCACACACCACATGCTAAGCAGCATTGGGCGTGAGGTGGAGTGTTAAAGAATGACAAAAATCCCACATCGGTGGTTAATGAGATTGGTGGACTCATTATAAAGCTTAGACAATCCTCCTCCCTTTGAGCTAGCTTTTGGGGTGTGAGTTAGGCCTAAGACCTAATTTAACATTCTACACCTAAGAAATTGAGACAAAATAGTGAATGAGTACATGCATGTGCAAAATCAGTTAAAGGAAGAGAGACAAATGCTCACAAGATTTCTAGTGAGTTTTACTTAATTCGCTTTCTTTCTTGTTGCATCCATTTCATAATGACGGTTTCCTGTAAAGTTTCTCCAATTCCCAAATCAAAAACACATAAAAATAAAATATAATTTTGACTTTGATAAATAAGAATTCAATATCTGGGAAAAATTAATCAAACCCAAAAACTGAAAGGAAAACACAAAAAATTACTTGAACTGAAAGATTACCTCCAATTTCGATAGTCAAATGAGAAATTTCATCACCAAATTGATGTTCCAGCTGGGGACTGAAATCACTCTTCACTATATTTCCATCAATTTGATGTTCCTCTCCGAAAATGTAATACCTCCATTTCGAAGTCACTTTTTTGACTTCTCCATCAAGAGTGTGAAAATGAAAAATAGAAATGTAGAAAATGACTGAAAGATGATAGATTGGTGAAAGAACTATAGGAAAATAATTGAAAACTAAAGCATGTAGAAGGACACGTGTAGCACACGTGTTTATTCAATAGTGAATAGGGCTTAATGGTACTGTACAATTTTTGTTACTATTGGTACAATTTTGTAGAGCTGTGTTGGTACTCTTGTTGTTGGCTTATATATATGGGTAAAATATCATATTGTTTGGATGATTGATACACATTGTTTTATAATATATCATGGGAATTTGACCGCGCTTCTCACAGTTAGGAAAAATATACTTATTTTAAAAATTAATTATGATATAAGAAATAAAAAATCAACTATAAAAATAAGAAAATGATAAAATCACAATACAAATATTTTTGTAGAATTAGAGCTTAAGTGAATTGCATTTTTATTATCAAATATTTTTCAAAATTAAAAGGTTAATTTATCAAGAAAAAAGTTCATAAATTATGATGTTAATACATATAATTTGAATAAACATATTTAAGGACTTGATTTTTTCTTGTTTTTATTAAATAATAATTATTGTATGATGAATCTTCCTTTTATTAAAAAAAAAGTGTTGAAACTAAAAATAGGAGGAAAAAAGAGATAATTATTTCTATTTCATTTCTTTTTTGATATTTAATTCTTTCATTGTCCTTGTTATTTCTCTTATTTTTCATCATCCTCTAAATAAATATTTTCCTCTTATTTTTCATGATCATCTAAATAAACTTCTATTGCTAATTTTCGTGTATATCTTATATTATTTTTTGATAATTCATTAAAAGTAGACGAAATGAACAAATTTAAAGAAAATGTGAATGGTTCTTCACCATAAGAAACACCTAAAAACTACATATTTCAATATTTAATATGCATTTTTTTGAGCCATAAATAGTGAAATATAAACGTATGTTGGCGTAGTTAGTTGTGTTCTGACAAAGTTACAAATAACTAATTTGAGTCTAAATGAAAATGTAATTTACTACAATTAAATTTTTTATAAGAACCTAAATTTATAAAATATATATAGAGAGAGAACATATGAAAAAATCAAGTAAAAAGAGAAAAATAACAACACATTTTTGTTAAGTCCTTAATCACAAAAGAAAAAGATGAAATTTTTTTACATAATCAATGCACATATTTTTTAACTTTTATCCGGCTCCCCTTTTATCCACATCCAAGAGTCTTTTCAAGGAGTCAAACTAAATTATAAATCTGATACTACAACAATAATATAGAACATCACTATTTCAAATATGGAATAAAAAATATTGATCATGAGAAAAAATATTATGAAACAAAAAAAATGAATTTATATAGGCTAAATTGAAGGAATATCATATGGTATCTTAAATTTTAAAATTAAATAGTTGGGGGTTATGAATAATAATTAAAGGAGAAGTTCAATAGGTATAAGTTATGGAGGTAAATTTTTTAAAATAAATAAAAGAATAAAAAATAAAATAATGAAGACAAAAAAAACTCTGTATTACTCCGTTGTGTTTAACAAAATTGAAAGAGGAACAATATAATAAAAAAAAGAGAAAAATATCTTGAAAGATTGAAGTAGTAAATATTGACTTTTAGTCATTTTTATAATAAAGAATAATAATAAGTGTAAATAATTTTTGAGACATTTAAGTATTACAATAAATAGAAAAATAGTAATTAATATATTAATTTTTGTACAATAATAAGTAAGTAGAAAAATATGAAAAATTGTAACTTCATTTTTCTAACATCTAGCTTATAATATATAGATTTTTAAATACAACACTATCTAATAGCTATGACTATGCGAATGTACCATAGATAACATACCTTTCAACCATAGCCAAAATTTTAGAATATTGAAATAAAAATAATACACTACATTAATGAATTTTTAAAATATTGGAAACATTCAACCTTTATACTAATATGACCATCTCTCTTGATGAATCTTTCAACATAATTAATTAAGCCTCCTTCTTCATTTTGATGAACTTATACTAAACTAATGTGAACATCTCTTTGTAATGAATCTTTGAAGAATATATCTTTAATCTTCATCAAAGTGAAGAACATCTCATGTCACTATCTTTCTATGATTTTCTTATGGAAAAGATAAAGAATAAAAATTATAAAAAAAAAAAGAGAGAGCAAAAATCCTATACTAACAGAAAGAAAGAATGAGAAATGAATATTCAACATCTCCATGGATGATTGTTATTTATAGATTTGATAATCCATAAGAAAATTATAAAGGAGTTGAAGAGGCATGTTATTTAAGTGAGAATACAAAAAGACGGAGGTTTTTTGTAATTCATTAGATATTATTAGAATAGTAAATATGATTGAATTTCTTTAGGGTAAACTACATAAATCCCACTAGTTTAGGTCCTAATTACTCATATTCCCGATAGTTTTAAATATTACTTCCTCTACCATATTTCATACTTAGGATACATGGGTTTGAATCCGTGAGATACATGTATCTGCCGAATTTTAAAATTGAGATACGTATTTCATTTGTTTAAATTAATTGGTTGTAACTGATTTCCTTAAAATAAGCGGAAATCAAGGAGTATATGTATGTTTAATTAATTTCATTTTATTATTATTTGAAATAATAAATTTGTTAATATTATTAATAAAGACAAAAAAACATGTATATCTTGGTCATGCAATTTGATTAATTTCATTTTATTACTCTTAAAATAATAAAATTCATTAATTTGATTTATCTATTA
>JAJOOO010025960.1:0-10658 GCA_029582685.1 Solanum piurae
ATAGATAAAAAATCAATTATCATTATAACATAGGAAAAGCAATGATCAATACCAATTCACATCTTCAAAATCAAAACATAAAATAGCTTCTTAAACACAATCAAGCATATGTGAGAAAACATTTCACCAATGTGAATTCATATATGAGAAATACTTTTCACAATCATAATCATATTTGAAAATATGATATTCCCTTTCACAACAACATCGATACTTTCAACTAAAAGAACCCCATCATCATAAGCATCATTTTCATGGGACATGCATAACCTTTCAAAATTCATAGGTTCATGGGTTCTTCATAAGTTCATAATTGAAAGTAATAGATCATGTATGAGTTCATATAATTTTTACTAAATATCATGTAATTACGTTAAATCGTGCAATAGAAGGTTGAATCGCAATTGGATGAAACCCATGGAAAATTAAAAAGAATCCTAATTTAATCAATTGAAATTGAATTGAGGTATTGAAAACCTTGGGGACTCCATGGAGGAATGAGCTCCATGGGTGAATACCCACATGCCTTGCTACTCAAAGCTCAAGATGAATGGTAAATTGGAGACCTTGGAGTGAACCCTAACTGCTTCTTCTTCTTCCTTAGATTGAGAGGGAACTTAGGAGAATGAATTTGGTTGGGTTTTTGGGGAATAGGAGAATGAGTTTGAAGTGGGTAAATTTAGGACTTAAAGTCTTTACATAGGGCTTAGGATGAAGGCAAAAACGACATGGTATAAGCTTAAAATATTTAGAAAAAGACCCAAAAGCCCTTAAGTAGTAACTGTCAGAACTGGTCTACGGGTGTGACCTACGGACCATTCAAATTTTCTACGGTCTGTATTGGTCAACCGTAGATCAAGTACTGGACCTTAAAACCACCCAACTTTTGACGAGACCCTTCTATGGTCCATAGGACTTTCTACATTCGGTAGACCCTAATCCTACGACTCAACTTTGACCATAAAATTTCACTAAGTCTGGGACCTACCTACGAGATTCATCTACGACTTGTAGATCATTTGACAGACTGTCTTGAGCAACCGTAGACTAAGATACTGAAACTTGATTTTCCCAAAAATTCAACCTTCTTTCTACGGATATCTTCCACGGCCCGTAGATTGAACCCGTATAAACTAACCAGTAGCCAAAAATCTTCTCTTTTCCTTTTCCCAAAATTCAAGGAGTTACAACCAATCTTTCCCGAAATACAATCTAAGCATGAAAACGCTACGAAAAAGGATAAAATGGTCATTCTACAATCAAAAGCAAATTCACAAGAAATAAGACATTACATTTAATTTATGGAAGTCTACTCTGATTAAAAGTTAAGTAAATATGAAAAGACCTTATTCGACAAAAAATAAGAAATTCTATCAAGAAGTAATTTTTTTATAATGATACAAAATTAGCAAATCCTAGCAGAATACATTGCACGAGGTTTCTTCTTTTCCTTCGTTATGAAACAATTAATAACAGCCGACGGAGACATTTAACTGTCTATCGGTTGGTACAATATTACTATCGCAATCTTTTTTTAAATCATTTTTAATTTCTTTTGGCTTAATCAAGAGTACAAAAATCAAAATAGATGAAATAAAATTTAATAATTAATCAATATAAAATATCTAGAAGGAATGTTGTGCACACGATGGGACCACTTTTGTCTCAATATTTTTTATTCAAATCTTGTGTATAGTAATACAGAGCATTTCTCATGTCTATATTGAATTTTAATATATATATCGAATATCGAATGAAAATGTATACATAAATTAATGTCCGAATAGTAACCAAGACCAAAAAAGGTTGTGTTTTGATAGAAAAACAAAGAAGAAAACAATTACCAATAAATTAAAATAAAGATTAATTATTTGACTGAGTAGCTTAGAAGGAAATAGGAGACGTAGGGAACGGAATTGCGTGTATTTTTTAAAAATTATGTATTGGTCTAGATTGAGATCCACGTGGTGGTTTAGTGGTGACTGTTGTCATTTTTGTATTGTATAACTTCCTTGGACCCATGACTTTAATCCTCAACTAACTATTTAAACCACGCATATTCCACCCCTTTGATCTCATGTCCTTTTTCAATAAAAACACATTTTCAGCTCACAAAAGTAGAAGAAACACAAAAATGGCAGTTTCTTGAACAAATTTTCTGGGTAAGCTCTGTTGTTTGTTCATCTTTAGTACTATTTGTGTGTATTCTTTTGGAGAAGAAGAGCATCTTTATCTTCTTAATGCCAGTCTCTCTCATATTATTATACTATTTCGAATCTTGATAAAGCTTTTATACTTTTCCTTCTTTTATCTTCTTCTTTATTGTAATCAATCGCCAATCTGAAGAATATGTTCTAAACGAAAATATTATACTCCTCTGTCTCATTTTATGTGAGGTAATTTGAATCAATACGAAGTTTAAGAAAGAAATGAAAACTTTTAAAACTTGTGATTCAAAATGAATGATAGAAATTTGTGTGACTGTAAAATTATTTTATTAAGGATAAAATAGATATTTTATAATTAAATTATTACTTAATATAGAAATGTGTAATTCATTTTGAGAGACCGATTAAGTATTAGATTGAATGCCATAGAGCTTTCTTGAAACCCCTTGCGCTTCATTGTAATGCAATATTCTTCCCTAGATACTCAGTTTCTTTCAATAAATAGTGATACAAAAATACTTTGTTAAAAGTCTACTAGTACATAGTTTTGATAAACAAGTCCTGTTTTAAGTTGGAAAGTGGAACTACTTTCCTTTTATTGTGCAGAAAATGGGAAAAGAAAGTTAAATTTCAAGAATAGTATGATTTCTTCGTCAATTTGAAATCACATCTTCTGGCAAATTATTGCAATAGCCTCTGCAATTTGAAACTATCAATCTTTTGGTTAGTCAAACTTGGCAACAAATACTTAATTACGATGCGCTTTTTAACAGGATCTTCAAATCATACTTGGTCACCAATTATGACAACAGATACAACAACTCTGAGCTATTGGCTGAACTGGAGATTCTTAATATGTGCAATATTGATATTAGCAGCTATGGTGGTATCATTTCTCCTTATATGGAAGTATGATGGTTCTTCAAAGTCGAGAAGCCACCGAAGAGAAAATGGGCAAAAGAAAGCAGCATTTTTGTACAAAGATGATGTTTGGAAGACATGTTATAAAGCAATCCATCCTAATTGGCTGCTTGCTTATAGACTAATTGCTTTCTCCCTACTTGTGTCTTTACTCACTGCAGATGTAGTTCTCCACGGCGTACGCATACTTTATTTCTATACTCAGTAAGGATATTCTCCATGTTCTTTTGCTCCATATTTCATCTTGGCATTAGTTTGTTTTGTGCACACTATGTGTATGTTAATCAGAAGCGGATCCAGGATTTCAACTTGCTATAATGTCAATTATTTCCCTTTAAGACACAAACAACCTCACTAGAAACTCAATAGCACAGAAACAGTAACTTCAAAATCTAAAGATAACACTGTCTAATAAATTTCATTTTTGACTTCCATGTATTCCAACAAGCTATTTTCTTGATATAGTTATGATCGTCTTATCTTTTTCTTTTTTTTTTCTCTGTTTGTACTGAACAGGTGGACATTCACCTTGGCTACGGTCTACTTTTTGGTATGTTACTCATCTATGACCATCGTTAAAGTTGTCCTCAATTTCGTTCATGTATACACATTTTTTAGAAAGGACAGGCGTGAAAAGATGGAATATGGAGGAATTAATACTCCCCTGCCCTGCAACGCAGACTATTTATTTGTTATCCTTCAGTAAATAGCTAAAGAATTTGTCATTCACACTACCCATCATGTCTTTCCTCGTTCCTTTTAGTTTCGGATTATTGTATTTCTTATATAAGTTGGTAATGCTCTCAGCTAAATTTACTAGCTAGGATCTTCACTGTCCATCCGTGGCTGTCTCCAATCTTGCAAGGGAGGTAGTGGTGCTAGCACTGATGGTGTTGATACAGAGAGAGGCACTTACATTGCTCCAGTTCCTGAAAATGCAAGCGTACTTATTGTATCCAATGGATTGAATTCCCATGGCGAGCCACATGATTATTGGGGCCTGGCCTTGCAAATAATCTTCCAGGTATGTTCTCTTTGATCGCAAGTTTTACAACCAATCATGTCGGTTTCTTTTTCTTTTCATTCCTTTTGCTGTTGAAGGTAAAGGCGCAGAGAGTTTATCTACTCCCATGTAGTATATAGAATATCTGAATCTTCTAGAATTTCTCACGTTTTTCACAAATGTTCATTATTTAGTTCTTTTCAGTCTAGTCAAACATATTTAGGCCTTGGTAGGCGTCCTGCATAGTTGCCACTAGTTAGTGTTGTTTGACATAGAGGTGGTTTAGAACTATTCATGCTGCATTTTATGGATACTTGGCTAATTGTTCCTCCTCCCCCAAATAATTTGCAGATGACTGCAGGTGCCGTTGTGCTTACAGATTGTGTTTTTTGGCTCCTTATCTATCCGTTCCTTACTGACATAAACTACAAATTACATTTTGTAAGTATGAGAACTACTTTTGCTTTCTTATCTTGATCTTCTTTTAGTTCCATATTTTTTTGCTTGATTGTATAGTATCCTTGATGCTTTGTTTCTATTCATGGCTCATCTGGGCTAGTGTTAATGAAATCAAGCTTGAACATTCTTCTTAATGATATGGGATTTACTGCAAGGACCAGATTTGTGGTGCAATTATGCATTGATATCCAACTGTTGTAATCTTCAGCTTACTATCGAAATATTCTTGCAATCAAGAGTTGACAAAGCTCATTTTTATCCTGGCCTATATCTTCTCCCCCTTGTATTAGGTTTTTCAGTTGTATTATATACTACATCTGCCTCTGCCTACTCTGATAGTGTACGTGTTGCTGCAGCTGGCTGTTTGTATGCATTCTGTCAATGCTATTTGCCTTCTAGGTGATGTGTTTCTAAATCGTCTAGTAAGTTTGAAGTTCCATACTGACTAAGATTTACATGTTATCCATATCTAAGCGTAGTTAATATTCATTCTTACTTCCTTTTCAGCGGTTCCCTTTCTTCCGGATAGCATATTTTGTTCTTTGGACATGCGTATTTGTCATTTTCCAGTGGATCCTCCATATTTTTGTCTCGTTGAGGTATATTTGCATTTGATCATGGTGACTATTGTTCTTATGGAACACCTGACTCATCTAAGGCTTATGCATTTTACTAAAAAAAACTGTTAACTTCTATTGCAACAGGTGGCCGTATCCCTTTCTAGATTTGTCATCTCAATATGCTCCCCTTTGGTATGTGTGCAACCTCCTAAGAACTTTTTACACGGCGTGTTATGATTTTTATGTATAGAGAGAAGAGTAGCAAGGTTGAAGATATGAATGAAAATTTGTGTCATTAATCATAGGCCTTTATATAGACACATAAACAAATTATTTGTCTCCTACAATTGAAGTATTGAAATCTTACTTAAACTAAGAAACTAAATATTCTACTAAATCGACGATTAGGCTCTTTCGACAACTAAACAATACGTGACATATTACATCTAATTGTTGGCTTTCAAGTTTTGTTACATAATTGATGACTTTGAGTTTCCCATAAGATAATTTTCATACAACAAGACGTCTTAGGAAAGGAAATCTTCTATATTTGCATCTATAGTTCAAACAAAATAGAGTTGTGATAGACTATTAATAAGATTTTCACTTGAGTTTATAAATAGAGAAGAGCAAATTAGTAAGCAGATCTAGTTGTTGATGTGCTTATTTGTGCTCTTCATGTCGAAATTGCAGGTACTTTGCTGTTGGTATTCTCCATCTGCCTTGCTATGGAATGTTTGTCATACTGATTAGAATAAAGACTTGTTGGTTATCCAGATTGTTTCATAGCCCAATCGAGATGTAAGTCATGTTGGAGATGGTCAATGAGTTCAGCATTACACGAAATTGTATTTTTATTTCTGTGGTATTATTTTTAGTGCACTGAAATAAATAAATAAATATGAAATGTGATTTGATTTACTAGTAAGCTGGTGTCATTGTATTTACTTCCTTCTCTGTCTATTTTTATTTTGATTTACTGGTAAGCTGAGAGTTCTTCCACACGTACGTGTTGGATTCTTCACTAGTAATCGTCCAGTTTTTCCTTATCGAAAACAAATGTCCTCGTCGTAAAAATATTTTCCTAATATATGGGCTGAAAAAGAGTACTTGCCAAGTTCTGCTTTCTAAAGAGAGCCGGGAGAAATGAGATATTTGGTGTGGTGTCATTAAGTTTTCCAGCCAGTGGGTAGAATCAAATTAAAGCATGGGATAAATATTGCTTCAACGACTCTAACTTGTCATGAAAATTAGAGGGATGGAAACTGGAGGTGAGATTTGATCAACTAATTTGTGGATTCTAAGTTGAGGAGGAGTTGGTTTGATCATTTCTTTACCTTATTGACTTCCATAATCTCTTAATATGCTCTCAAAATTAAATACTTCTTACTTGTTATTTTAACTACAGAAATGAAGAGTATTGCTTTAACAATGCTATATACACAGTAATATATTTCATATAACATGTTTAATACAACAAGATTAAAGGATTTTAGTTTGATATGTTATAGTATATCTTTAATCTAAGATTGTATAAAATTTAATTATTATTTCTTACTTTCTTAAATTTCATGTCCAATTAAATTAAGACAAACAAATTAAAATTGAAGAAATATTAACCTTGCTTGAAATGCTATTGTTGAATTTATTTTTAACGAAATTATGAAGAAATAAGAGTCGTTCATCATAAGATGATGACTAGCTGCACTTACAATAGTTGATTCGATAATGACATGATATAAACTCCACTTGTCTTGCTCTCAAAATAATTTGATAAAGAAATGAAATTAGAGGCACGATTGTCAGTCAAAATGAACATAACAAAGAAACAATATGCTCTTAAACAGCGTACCACATAACATTTTATAAGCCTTATGAGAGGCTTAGATACCTGAAAATAATGAAGTGATAAGATCTTATTAAGTTATGTTGCACTCTGATATCATAGACGATATCTTTGATATAATATAGTGCAATATTATGAAAGATTATCATGATCTGAATTATGTGGTCTATTAAAGTTGTTGATATAGAAAAAAAATTCAAGTGGAATGCTGCATCTTTGTAAGCGTAAAGTTTATTTGACTAGCAGTTTAGACTCTAGAAAATGTCATACATGTAATATTAAGGCATAATTCATCGGTGGCCCCATAAAGTTGGCACGAAGTTTCAGTTACACACCTCAACTGGACGATGTTTATCTTAGACACCTCATGTAGGGTACCATTGTGTCATTTTGACACTCTTTTTTCAATCAATAAAAATATATGAGGTCTGTGTGTTACACTCGCGAATGACGTGTAAAGTGACAAATTAAACGATGACACTTGTCATTTGTGTAAAAACTAATTCTTAAACAATAAATTTTGAATAAAAATAAAAAGTAACCAATGAATCAATGACATATGAATTTTTGCCCAAATAATTTTAAAAAAAAAATTAAGCCAATAAAATTCCCACCCCACCCCCACAGTCTTATTCTCCAAATACCCCAGTCCATTTGCAGAATACCCCCTCCCCACCCCACCCATTTTCCAGAAATATCTGCACACACTCCATCGCCCAAGGCGATTTTCTTCTCCAAATACTTGCAAAAACATATGAGAAACATGCCAACCTAAGACGAAACATCGTGATAACTCAAAAAATAATCAATTAATTCAATTAAGTTAAATTTAAAAGAATTTAAAGAATAAAACAATTTTAAGAGTCCCCACCTAATTTTAGAAAAAAACTAGGAACCCAATTAATAAATTAACTTAAAAGAATGTCTACGAAATCAATAGATTCTAGGTAAGGGGTTCAAGTTATTTCGAAGGGAAAGTATTAGGCATCCTTCGAAATTCGCAACTGTGGATCCGACTGAATTTATTTTTTTCAAATTAAGGAGGAGATAAAAATAAAATACAAGTATAATAAACATGTGATGTGCACAAGTAATAATAAAATAAAACAATAATATAAGAAACGGCCTAAGATTGCCTAACGTTAGTAATATACACAATAAAACATATTCGAACCAATTGGAATAACTTCAATGTAATTAATATGACTAAAAATAATTAAATCAAATAATAACTTAAAATAAAACTCCATTTTATGAAATGAAAGGCCTTGGAAATCTACGATAATTTTTTCATCGATCAATTTTAACATACAATAAAACATTAAAAAATTGTAAAACAATATGAGACATTTGGATCAATGTCAAGATAAAGCAAATCTCTGGTAAAACTTAATAAGCATCTATCCACAAATAAAGATAAATAAAATAAACTAACATGAAAAAAAAGCTAATACAAGATAATAATAAAATAAACCAAAAAGGCAAAGAGAACAATGCATCGTTAGTCAACATATGATGATAATAATTAATCATAAAAATAATCAACAGTAAACAAAATCAGCAGTACATAACAATATGAAAATAGAAATAACTCAACAACAAATAGGAAATAGTGCATAGTTAATCTACAAATGATAGTACTATAAAAAAAACAAAAACAAAATTAAAGTAATGACATTAACTAAGAGCAGTATTATTAGATAATGAAGTAAAAGGGTCATGAGTCATGGGGAGGCAAATAGTGATAACTCTGTCGGGGAAAACAAATAGTTGTCACTGAGATTTTAACTTGTAACAACTCCAAACACAACATCATATGAAAACTCACAAAATATAAGATAAACTAATACGCAATTTATATATATATATAAAGCTGAATCTAAAATCGTTGATGTGGCACCCTCCAATGGCCAGCATTTGCAATTATCTATTTTCTCCTTTTTTTAAATTATTTTTGATTTTTTTTGCTTTATGTTTTTATTGAATATTAATTAAAGCATAGTATTTAATTCTCTCATTATTAAAACATAAACATAAAAGCTTTAGTATTGCATTAGTGCCGTATTAGTATCACTATGCATTGGTGTTGCACGTTTTTTGCAGAAAAATTGATCTCTTCTCCTTCCCCATAATTAACATTTATTAATAGGTATGTTATAATAGTAAGCATTAGTGTTGCAAGTTTTTTGCCCAGAAATTTCATTGCAATAATCTCCTTCTCCTACCCAATAATTAATATTTATTATAGGTATTAAATATGGCATCTTTTCAAATTCTGACACTCAATAAAATGATAGAAATTTAGGAACAAAGCTCCAAAGCTTCCTTCCCCACTATGCTAGATGAAAAACTCATGATGCTATATTTCATTAGGTAATATTAATTATTATTTTTATTGGATAATTGTATTGACAAATTTTCTTAAATGAATCGCAGAAACATGATTTACTTATTCTTGGTTATACATGGTTTTACGTGATCTTATGATCTCTTCTCAAGTTTTACTTATGCATGTTTATTATTATGATTTCTATTGTTGCACTGACAATTTCTAATTTTTTATCTTTGTTTTATATCATTTTCTCATAATAATTATATATCTTTTCTTTAATTATTTAGAATCATTTTTGTTATACGCAGGCTTGTTCAATCAATTACAGAAAGTGAAAAGAAAAATGTGTCAACTGACTACAACAGCTATTTAAAGTATCAAAGAGATATTAAACCAAGGTTCGTCACTGCATGAAAGAGATTTGGTATATTTTAAGAGGAGCGCACAAATGGACTGTTTATCAAACTATTTATTATAAATATCTCAAATATATCTTTTTGATTATGCTTGTAAATATTATTATTTAAATATCTAGAAGATTCAATTTTACTTAATAAACATCATGTATGTGTTCGTTTTTAAAATTTATTGATTTATTTTCTTTTTTGTTCATTATTTTATGTAAAATAATTTTTTTCTTTGTGTGTTTTCGTAGGTGGTTACGAAAATGATAAATTGTTCATGAATAAGGAATTAAGAATGCTGAAAGGAAATTTTCTCGCCGTATACACTTTAGTTGATTATTGCTTTCATTGATATTATTTCTAACCATTTAAATATCATAAGGCAGGCTTAATCTTAGTTTTAAAAAATAATTCCAATAAAATTATATTTTCTTCTGGACAAACTTGATTGGTTGAGAAATGAAATCAAACTTAATTTTGACATATTTAAAGTTTCAAAATTTTGTTCCAACTAAAAAAAGAGTGAATTGTGTTTTTCAAATTAGAATAATCTCATTTTAGTATGTGTTGAATTTGTATTTTACATGAGTAATTTGAATGTAAGTTATTATAAATAGTTTAACAAATCAAAAAACTTAAGTTGAATTATCATCACAATTTTTTAATTTATCAAAATATATGGGAGCTTGTAATTTAAAATCTATATCTATATATATTTATATAAAGTTGGACATAAACAAGGTGATGTTACAATTCTATAATCAACAACCATATTTTTTTTATTTTTTTTACCATTCTCCTATTTTCTTAATCTGTTTTTGTTATTAAAATCAAAATAATAATAATCAAAGGTCCATATTAAAATACTTCTCCTCAATATGCGTTACTCATTTTTTTCCAATTACTCATTGTTAAGTACCACTTATTGTACTTAAGTCTCTTTAATTTGTTAGTGCCTATCATTT
>JAJOOO010025961.1:0-12491 GCA_029582685.1 Solanum piurae
GGGATTGTCGGGGGGGGGGGGTACGTGGAGGAGGTGGTGGAGTGGGGTAAGAAAAATAATTTAAATTTGTTTTTTAAAAAAATAATATTTTTTTATGGATATAGTAATACTTTAATCTTTGATTTTTAATTAATATTAATAGTTTATTATTAATTTTTGTCAAGGTGGAATATTTTATCCATGTGAAATGTCACGTGTCAAGGTTTTTTCAAATAAAAGAGAGAGTGTATTACACACACCACAGAGGTGAGTTTCTCAAACTATAAAATTGATAGTTTAGGTATGAAACTCACACTCTCAATAGTTTAGGTATGAAACTCAAAAAAATTGAATAGTTTAGGTGTGTTTTTGACACTTATCTCTTGTATATTCCTATGTATTTTCTATATTTTCTGTATATAAAAAATAACCAGTAACATCCCTATTTATAAAAGTAAAAACCAAATTAAACTAGGACTAGAGACCACTCTAATTAAACATAGATAAGTAAATACCATAAATGACAAATCCTAATCAACTTAGGAATCCTACTCCAACTTTAAATTATTATTTCCAACATTCTCCCGTAATGCAAAGTTGTATATTGTTGTCTTTTTTTTCTTGTTATTGTTGTTGTATTGGGGTACTTCTCTTCAATCTTCAATTGTTGGAGTACTCTCTTCAATCTTTCAATTGTTGGAGTACTTCTCTTCAATCTTCAATTGTTGGAGTACTTCTCTTCAATTCTCTTTTTTTTTTTTTTTGTGTTAGAGTGCTTCTCTCCAACTTTCTAGTGTTAGAGCACTTTCTCTCCAACTCACGATATATTTTTTTCTTGGTTGTGTTGGAGCACTTCTCTCCAACATCCAAGTGTTGAAGCACTTTCTCTCCAACTCACAATATTTTTTTTCTTGATTGTGTTGGAGCACTTCTCTCCAACTTCCAAGGTTGATGCTCTTCCCACCAATGCCTTTTCTTTTTGATTTTTTTTTTCAAAATCAAAGAACAATTCTATAAAAAGGAACAATAGAATATAAAACTAAATAAAATAAAATAAGACATATCTAACTAGACAGTTTTAATCCTAAAATAAAAAAGAATAAATATTAAAAATAGCTATAAAATTATTCAAAAGCCCAAGTATTCTCTTTACGGATCTCCTCTTCTTCCTCTAGAGTAAAATCATTCTTGATATCAAATTCTTTACGTATTTCTTCTGGTGTTTTTCCTTTAATCTTATCGGCAACTTCTTGACACATCATATCCAATATCTCTTTATCGTTAAGAAAATTAGCAGCTAAGATAAGAGCATGCAAAATCGAGTGGTGCACCTTCACAAAAACCTTGTCAAAGTCCATCAGCATGTCTTTGGAGACGCCTTCCTCTGAATGTTTCTTCTAGTATTCGATCACTCTGGTCATTGTTTTGCTATCAACATTAGGCAGGGGAATGCCGTTTGAAACACAATCGTCTTCAACCATATTCTTGATAGTTTGTGACCTTACGGCTATCGCCTCGTCCAGTACAAATTTCTTATCATCGCAAGTCTTTAAAGTTAAGAACTTTGTTGAAGATGACACGATGATGAATAAACTCAAAAGTTCTTGAATTTTACTTCAAGTTCTATCTATTTTGTATATTTTCTGTATATTGAAAATAACCAGTAACATCCCTATTTATAAAAGTACAAATCAAATTATATTAGGACTAGGAACCACTCTAATTAATATATCTTAATTAAACATAAATAAGTAAATACCATAAATAACAAATCATAATCAACTTAGAATTCCTACTCTTTGAATTATTATTTCCAACAAAGAACATAAAACAAAAAAATAAATAAATCACCGCACCCTACCTCAAAAACAAAGCCCATAGAAAGCACTTCAAAAACAATCCATTGGGAGAAATGTTTAAACAAATCATCCGAAAGCATAGAACCAACATCACTCCTTTGGGTTTTACTTTTATCAAATATTAAAATAGAATAAATATAAGATAATTAGGTCTCAAAAAATGAAAGAGATTCCAGGTATAATCAACAAATTTAACGAGCCATTAAATTAAAATATGATAATGTTTAAATCATTTAAACTTGTTCCTCCGGCACTTGGTATCGACGAAGGATGTCATCGCAGCTAGCAAGAGGCTCATCACGGATGAAACCCGTTGCGTTGGCAAAATAGACTTCGGAAATCATGCCATTGTTGCGGGTGAGAGTGACACGGGAACGATCACGACCGGCACTGGGCTTGGCACAGATGGAATCGGGGCTCTTAACCAGGACGACATCGCACACATCGTCACCACGGTCACTGTTAACCAGGATACTGTATTCTCCTTGAGAGTTAGTAACACCTTCAACAGTGTAGGTGGGTTCTTCTGTGATCCTGCTCTTGCACTCAATTTTAACCTTTGCGTCTGCCCATAAAACAAGATAAAAGAATTAATAGAAGGTAGTTGTAATCTCCTCTCAAACATTCATGGGGACCAAAATTCTGAATCACTTTACTAAAAATTGTGACTCCGTCATTGTCTTCCAAGCAAGCTATATTACATTAGTATTAGATTAGCTTTCATGTTATTTGTGTTTGATGCACATTTAGAAACCAGTATGGCTAGAATCAGATTATTTTGATCTAAGCAGCCATGACAATAAACTAGACACTATTTACGTCTACAAACCCATTCGAACCTTGAGATGCGAAACAGTTAAAAACATATGATATAATAATATAAGGGGTGCAGTTACCGGCGAGGTACGTGGTGGCAGGGGTCTCAAAACCGCAGCGGCAAGTATCACAGTAAACTTTTCCCTTCACAAGTAAAGGTTTGCCGGCAGAAGCAATTGATGCAGAGAGCAAACAAATAGCGAAAAATGTCACCAATCTTGCCATGCTTTTAAAAGTTGGGACAGAAATGAAAATTTAGTTCTGCCAAATGAAAGTGAGAATGCTATAAATATAATGTAGATAAATAAAATTGAGACTGATATATAATGTAGATAAAGTGGTCCCAATGTACCTAAATATTCGACATCATTTTGTTTTTATCAACTTCGAAATTAAAAAATAATAATTTGATTATGATTTAATGTTTTTCCATACGAGACTATGTTTATAATCATCTATGTAATAAATAAATAAAATTAATCTGTCAAACCCTAAGAATAAGTCAAAATGCAACATAGTGAGTCATATAAAGTGTTAATGCTAATTGTAAAGTAATAAATTACTACTCAATTTAACTTGGTCAAATTGAACAAAACGGAAGAAAGATAAGCTAGCGTACGTTGCGGCATTCTTCTCACTAATTTCGGTGTATGGATTTCACCGGCCCCAATATTGCGTGCTGGAACCCTTCCATTTCGCAGAACTTTTTCCCGAATGGCTATATACTTTGGGAATACAATTTTATAGACGATAAAAAAAATAATGATATGATAGGATAAATTACATTAAGAGTGCTTGTTTACCCGTAAAATATTACTATCAAAATGGTTTATGGCATGCGAGATATTAAAATAAAGGATCAATGCAAGAGAATGATAAATGAGTGTAAAAACAATAAAATAAGTAAGCAATCAGCAATGTATTAGATATTGGAAATTGGGCATTCGAAGCCTGAGCACAATGTGATCAGTCAAAATCCTGGAAACCCCTAAATATAACTAGTAAGCTATTTATAGAGAGGTGCTAGATAGGGAACAACTTTCGTAGGGTTCACCCCTCTGCTGGTCTTCTGGTAGGTGTAATTGTGTACCGGCCGATCGACGAAAGTATCAACTTCCTTCGTAATTTGTGGATTGTCGAGCATATTTTATCTCCATCATGTTTGGTTGTGTCTTTGCATTTGGAATTATACGTCTGGACCTAAACAAGTTATATGTCGTTGATATCAGCCATGTTGATTTCGGAATTTCATCCTCTAGCCATATTCCAGAGATGTTCCTCAATGCTTCTTAATCGGAGTGTTCTGGTCAGTTACTTTTGCAACATGTCGACACTATAGCAAAGGTCGCATGAAAGTAATTCGTGTTTTAAGTCAGTTCTCATTTGATCTTCGTCAAAACTCAAAATATTCAATCAGTGAACCAATGACGACTTTTCCAAGCCTTGTGGCTTTTTTTCTCTTGAGGTAAGTATTTTTCTTTCATATTTTCCATCTGCAATTCAATTTTCTCTTAGAATATGATATCATGAGAATTGATCGATTCGAAACCTGGAGCTTTTATCTGATGGGGACGTATGTGGAAAAGTATAATTATGCATGAATTTTTATATATTCTAGATCTATCAATTTTTCCTTCTAGCATGGAATTATGAATCTGACCTTTAACTATGATATTAATGGGTACTTAGAATCCCCATAAAAAGGGTTATTTAAGCATAAAACTTTACGAATGAGATTTGTATGATCATGAAAATCTTCGATTAATAAATAGTTAGACCTTAAAAAAAGGTCAAATTAAGTGGGTTTGAATACGTAAGCCTTCGTTTAGAAAAGTAGATAATCCAAGTGTCATTATATTTCATTTATCTTAGAATTTGAGCATTCTGAGGTTGTAATTAAGTGAAGGGAAGACTGTGATTTAGCTTACTTGTTTCCAGTTATTTGGTTGAGGTAGGTTATATTTACTTGGGAGTTAAACTTTGCTTAGTTTTTTTATATGTAATATGCATTGTAGTATATGTTGACTGGTCTTCATATATAGCTGTGATGGTGTGTGATTGAGTTCATGATTGCTTGGATGAATAAGTATATATGTGAATTGTTGAACTGACTATTTTTCTGATGCTATGCAATATGAGCTTGTGATTATTCTTTACTTAATTTGTTCATTTGAGAGGTAACTGGAGAGGGTAGCATATTGAGATATGTAGAAATAGTGTGAATATATTTACTATTCTAATGATAAGAGATTTGAGTTTGATATAAACTTATGGACGAGCGATTATTTGTGTGGGATTGAATCAGATACCACGTCGATACGATACATGAACACCTAGAGTCCCCAACAAGTCATGTTTAGATGGATAATATTAAGATCCTTTATTACTGTGTGTATAGATGAGTGTGGGACTTATGATTTTTTAGAGAGTAGAGAGATGACTGGCAAGATTGAAGAGATTATACAGCTATAAGACCGAGATGGATATGATTTTCATGATTTTATTGACTTAAAGTATCTCTGACAAGTGTGTTAATGATTGATATTGTTTGGTGATTGGTGATTGATTGCTCCGTACTTATTGATTGACATGCTAGTGAAGGTATAATGTTGATAGAATAGATATATTAGAAAAGAGTACAACTTATATTCACATAAATGTATATACGCTTACATCTGCTGAGTGTTGGTTTGGTTGTAGATTACTTGTGAATATCAATGTAAATATTGGGTCCTCTTATGGAACTACAATCACTTAACTAGTCCTTTCACGGGATCCAAATCAAACTATACACTACAAGAAAAAAGGAAGGGAAATTTGGTCCCTGAAAGTCGAAATCTGGTCCCAAACGAGCATTTGAGACCCGAAAAATCTGGTCGCCACCCGTCCTAAAAGTTTCCTTTGCTATCGCTCACCAAGGACGGGACAAAGAAACCAGTCGTTAAAGGTTTTTGGGACGGGGATCCTATCTGGTCGCGAAATACCTTTAGGGACGTTAATTCTGGTCTCAAATAGACCAAATATATCTTGGGAAATACGTTTTTCAGGTCGGTAAAAAACTATAACGACCACCAAAAACTAGTCGTAATAATCTTTAGAGACGATATAGATCTGGTCCTAGTAATCCCTAGCGACCATTAAAGACCTGTCCTTAGAATTGCTTTAAAGACGAGATCTATCTGGTCTTAGAAATACCTGTAGCGACTCACCAACCTCGTCCTAGAATACCTTTGGTGACTATCAACAACCCCGTCCTAGAATAGCATTAGAGACGAGCAACAAGCGTGGACAAAGATTGGCCTTTAGAGACCAGCAATAATTCTTGTCCTAGATTGAGAACTAATACATTTCAACAAATCGAATGGCTACTAAAAATTTCTCTACGAAAAGATGATATATAGAGAGAAGAGACAGAGACAATAAGACATATGTAAAGAAAGCAATTCATTACAATAAACTAGTTGACATCTATGATATTGATTTCAATATTTGTTTAACAAAAAAACATAGCTAAGATCCGAGTTAGTCTAACATCTAGTTTTGCTTTAAATTTGTAGAAAACTAATATTGATCTCATTCATCTTCTTCTAAACTTGTATATTGCACATAACAATGAACAAAAACTAGGCAAAAAAATATAAGTTCCAATCTTCATCGAGTGTTATCCAGAAACATCAACAAAAGCTGCAAGAAAATAAGAAAAAAATTCATTAGAAAAACTTTGAGATGCTTTAACCGAGAATCTAATATCTATTTTAAAGATTTACAACTAAATATATAACATCTGTCAGATAATAAAAATAAATGGACTCAGTAGCTTTGGAGACGAGCACGAATGAAAAATAAGTTGGGCAAAAACAACTGCAATGAACAAAAAACAGGCCAGAAATCTCTCGTGTGAAATAAACATCATCTGGAACTAACTGACAAAACATTCACAAATATATATCATGGCGATCGATGTTCGAGGCTCCACACGAAACCCACTATTAGTCCTACTATTCTCCTCTTAAATATGCATCAAAGACCAGCTTCGCCTTGAAAGGGCAGCAAAGAAAGGAAAGGCATTTGTAGTTCCGCGCCGTTGAGGGAGTTGAAAAAAACTAGGGAGCATCTGTTTCTGGTTGGTATTCGAACATTTTGTCTAGTGTTACTGATGACATTACCCAGTTCATGTGACTCATTGATGGTCATTGCAAGTGACATTTGTTAACCTTTTTTCTCTACAATCATTTATGAAAATCTAAAGTAGGTAATATCTTCACTTTTAATCTCCTAAAGAATATAACAGAAAATAGATTTTCTGCAAGTCACCAGCAGTTTTTTATGGTGTTTCCAGAACTGTAACAATTGAGCCAAATGATATTGTTTTAGACGCAGCAAAAAAGATGTTTGAATCTCAAACAAGCTCGGCTATAGTGGTTGTTGATAAGAAACCACAAGGAATTTTAACGTGGATATTGCAACTTTATGCACCTTAAAAAGATCAGTAGGGAATTGAGACATAAATTCTTTGGAAGGTTTAGGAGAAGGCATAGCAGAAGCATGAGCCAAAGCCCTTTGAGGCATCGCAGCTATGAAGACCTCTCTCACAAGAGTCATAGTAGAAAGTATAATGAAAGGGATCATTATTATGAGATTCGGAGCAGGATGAACAAAAGTACAATCCCTAACCACAAGAGGGGTAGAAGTAGGAGTCCCGGTGGCAGGAGAGACTGAATTCAAGTTAGGGATGATAGTGAAGAGAGGAGTGCAAGAATAGAGCAATGGAACCAGGAAAAAGAACAGAAAGAACTTGATAACATGGATAATGCAAACATTAATTACAAAAATGAAAGAAATGAAAATGAATTTGCTCCAAACAAAGATGAGTATTATAACTAGCAATGACAATGAAGTGCATATGGATAATACATGAAAATATCGTGTTGGTTGTGGAGCCAAAGTCAGAGTCCTTACTGATGAATGTCTTAATCTGATGTGGTAAATATCTACATAACCTATCTGATGGTACATATCTACAGCCACCACCGCAGGACCAATGAAGAAGAAGCTAGTCCGACAAGAATGGCAATGTAAACTAAAGGGATGGGCAAATTGGTTGTACAGTCTAGAAAAAGAAAATTTAACCAAGAGATAGTAGAGGATGAGGACATCGCAAAGACTATTGAGGCAGATCTATCATCTCAAGAATTAAAATTCTTCATATAATAAAATAAAGTCGGGTATATTGTTACTTACTTGGTCAGCAGAAAAACAATTGTCATTCAGTTGGAAGAGGTGATATTGTAGGTGGGACATCTGATTGTTGAGCAGCAAAGAGTTCTTTCATTTTCAATATTTCTTTCATCGCATCTTATAAGGTAGACAAGCGATCATTCAAGGATTTGTTTTCCTCATTCAAGGATTTGTTTTCTTCATTCAAGAATTTGTTATCATCTTGAGTTGAACGTAGCGCGGACAATATTTCAGCTTTTGAAGAAGTCCCACCTTTCAAATCTTTCGCCTTTACTCCACCTCAAATCCAAATACATGGCTACGAGTTTGTGGTCCACAACATATTTCAACAATCTCTATACTAGATAGGGATGGATCTTCTTGAACTATTTCCTCAAGTTGAGCCTACAAAATATATAAAACGACATTTTCTATCAAAACACAACAATTTTTGGCTATTAACTTATTCAATTTACCAAACGTACATGTTTTTCAATTGCTTTAGGTTCAACAAACTTGTTATCTTTCTTATGAGTCTCAAAGAAAATAGTCGCCAAATATGGTGGATTGCCATCTTTCCCACCCTTTACATCAAATTCAAACACGTCAAATAATATAAACCTCATAAATACTCCATCAAGGAAAATAGTTTTTTAACAATACCTTTTGATAAATAATCTCTCGAATAGGTTTGCTACCAATATGATGGAGCATCTTCAGCTTAGATCAATTTTTTGCATTCCTAATGCTTCTTGCCTGTATTTGTAAAACAATAAACTTAATTAGAATAATTATAACAAAATTGTTAAAACATAAGGCATCTCATGCCTGGACAAGCTTCAAGGTTGTTTCCTAGTAATAAACTTAAGCAGTATACATACCTGAAAACTTTCAGAAGTAAAATGTTCCTTTACTAACCATTTCCATTCTTTTTTGTCTACTCCCCTTGGGATATTCTTAAGAGACTGTTGAATGGGCTTATCCTTCACAAATTTTACATGTAAGTGTCCTCTTCATTTGTTCCATAACTCATGCATCCATCCCAAGATATGATCACGATGATCATTCATGTCAACCGTCTCAGTTATCCTTTCTATTTTCAATATGGAAGTTCAAAAAAGATACTTTTTTTGTTCCAATTATCCTTTCGATTTTCATGTGATATCTTCTTCCTTTTCTTGAGAAAATAGTCAAATGCCCCCTCAATCTATTACTGGATTTTCAACTACACACTTAAGCTTCATAGAGGTCCTATCACCCCCCTGAACTGTTTTAAAATAGAATAAATAAACCCTTAATGCTAAGTTGGCTGAGAAAGTGGATTCCACTCTCTTTGAGAGAGTGAAAAGAGAGTAAATATGGTTGTTTTTGTGTTTATTTCATATTTTTATTTTTATTTCTTTCTCTTTCTATTTAAATTAAAATAACCTCCCCCACCCCCACCCCTCCCCAACCCAACCTCCCCACACTTCTTCTTCTTCACACTCACCCTACACTTCTTCTTATTCTTCTTCTTCTTCTTCTTCTTCACACTTTTGCTTTATTTTTATTTTTCATCACAAATCTCTATAAATTTCTTCACAAATTCTACATATTAACCGTCTCTTACCCATATTTAAAGAACCTTTAAATAAATTTAGTTATTACTCCCAAATCAAACTAATAAAATAAAGAGTTTAAAAAATTAATTTTTTTATCGGAACCTATTTCAAACAAACATATAATTTTCAATTTCCAACACCTTCACAAGCGTTAATTCTAATTTCACATTCTAGAATTTAATCACAAATTGGAATAATTTTGAAATGGGGCATAAAAATTCAATTAGGTCATAATTTTTTTCAGTTTGATTAATTTCAATGTTTTAATTTGGTTTGCTACTTTCACCAACATTAAGAAAAGAAAGAAATTGAATTGAAAATTTATGGCATGCCCATATACTACTTTGGTATATCCCTTCATGAGCCCTCAACATGAGTAAAATATTTAGCAATGAACTTTGAGAGAAATTGTGGGGAATAGGATAAAGATATTGGTCATAGAAATTTTTACTCGTCGAAAAAAAATTACCGTCTTTTCTCTTGCCGGAATCTCAATGGATGAGAAGTGGGTTTGATAATGGTGATGTTCTTAATGATAATGGAGGGTTTCTAATGGGGCATATAATAATAAAAAAAAGGTAGGAAAATAATTCATTTATTATATTTATTAGGTGGCATTAACATGGCGATGACATGGCATATGCGTGTTACACCACAATACACATGAGTGACTATGTCATTTTAGGGTGGAATTTATTTCCTTATAAAATAGTTCAGGGGGGTAATAGGACCCCCGTGAAGTATGAGTGTGTAGTTGGAAATCCGACCATAGATTGGGGAGGTTTTTGACCATTTTCTTTGGATCCTTTAATAATTGTATCCCTTCAAAATCCTGCACTCGATTAAGTATCTCAATACCAGAACGCATTTGTGGCGGGGGTCTTCTCTCCTCTGTACCATCAAATGACTTCTTCTCATTCCTCCATTTGTGATTATGAGAAAGGTAACGTCGATGACCCATTTAACACTGCTTCTTACCATTAGCCAGTCGAGTTGATGAAGCGTTTTTATTGCAACATGGACATGCCAATTTTCCTTTTGTACTCCATCCAGATAAATTTTCATATGCTGAAAAGTCATTGATGGTCCACAACAAAGAAGCATGCAACTTAAAATTCTTTCTAGCTGACACATTATATGTCTCAATGCCAACTTCCCACAATTCCTTCAATTCCTCTATTAAAGGCTGAAGATATGTATTAATTGCATCTCCTGGGCCATTTGGACCAGGAATAAGCATTGACAAAATAAAATTTTCTTGTTTCATGCACAACCACGGTGGTAAATTATAAGGAATAAGTACCACAGGCCAAATGCTATGTTGTTTTTGAATTTCGGAATGGCTGAAATCCATCACTAGCAAGTTCAAGTCGAACATTTCGAGGCTCGGCCGCAAATGAAGGATGAAGTTCATCAAATGACTTTCATGCCATTGAATCAGCTGGGTGCCTCATTATTCCATCATCAACTCTTTTATCCTTATATCATGTCATAAGAGTAGATGCCTTTGTAGACATAAACAACCTCTGAAGTCTAGGCTTTAGAGAAAAATAGCGTAGCTATTTGATGCTATTTTTTTTCCTTTTTTATTCCTTGTTTCCCCGCTATGTGTAGCTATCTTTCATCTAGACGCCCCACAAACTTTGCAAGAATCAAGTTGGCTATCCTCCTACCAGTATAACATGCAATCATTAGTACAAGCATCAATCTTGTTGTAAGAAAGGCCGAGTTCTAAATTTGTCTTATTTGCCTCATAATGTGAGTTTGGCAAATCGACGCCATCCGGCAACAACTCCTCTTTCAACATTTTCAATAACATTGTAAATGACGCATTACTCCAACGACCCATACTTTTGATGTGAAGCAATTTAATCAAAGAAGAAAGCTTTGAAGCTTCGGAATTTTGATATAGTGGCTGTTCGAAATCCTTCGATAGGCTATAAAAAATTTTTGCTTCAACATTTGGTTCCTCCTCAAGTAGATCATCACCATCAGTATGTGTAGTTCCTCTATCAAGATTAGGATATAGATCTCTCAACAGTTCTTCTACTTCATCCTCACTCTCACATTCTTCTACTTCATCACCATCTTCACATTCAAATTCAGATTCTGACAATGGCTCACCCAAACGTTCTCCATGGTGATACCAAAAAGTATAATTCTTAATTATTCCATATACTTGCAAATGTGTCTCAACTATTTTATGAGTTCCTAAAGTTGTATTGTAACATTTGACACATGGACATCGTATTTCATATTTTTCTCCTATTTTTTGAAAAGCTTAATCCAAAAACTTATGCACGCCTACTAAATAGGTTTCATCGAGCCGATGGTCAACTAGTTGCATCCATTACTTACTAGGAGCCATAACATTGAAAAGTACATAAAAGTTAGATTAAAAAAGATAAAGGATAAGAAAAAACCTAAGATACATACAACTTGTTATAATTAGATGCACAAAATAGAAATGTGTGTTATGATTGATACTCAACTTGTTAAAACGTATACTGCTTGTCTAAAAGAATTATTCATGGTGTTCCATTTAACTAATCTTAAGATAAGATAAAATGGAGTATCTAATTATTTGATAGAGACGCTTATTGTACATCTCACTCAACTCACATGTGACTTTTTGGATTACAAAAATGAATGAAATGCATTTTTTAAAAAAAAAATAATAAGATTGCATTAAGAAACATAAAATATTACTTATCTTAAAACATGTAATCTTCTATAGGTTTGTACTTACACAAAATAGTCGCTTGTGATTAAAAAATTCTTGTTGGTAGTCGCTTGTGATTAAGAAGTCTTGGCTCATAACTAACTTATCCTAAAGTTAAGAATGCCTTAATCGCATCCTCAAACTAATACTGTCACGCCCCGAGACTACCCCCGAGACGCGGACACGGGACTTAGGACCACAAGTGATCCCAAGCTAACCCTGCTGGCATGATCATGAGCATACTAAAGATAATAAATTGATGCGGAAGCTAAATCATAAATAAAATGAAAAGATGGG
>JAJOOO010025962.1:0-14927 GCA_029582685.1 Solanum piurae
TCCAATTCTTAAACAAAAAAACACGTGAATCCAACCTGGCATAACGCGTGATTGAGACGCAATTCAGGCGCGTCAGGGGTATTTTTCGAGGC
Source organism: Solanum piurae (assembly GCA_029582685.1). NCBI lineage: Eukaryota > Viridiplantae > Streptophyta > Magnoliopsida > Solanales > Solanaceae > Solanum > Solanum piurae. The sequence goes on from JAJOOO010025962.1 coordinate 93, forward strand.
CCACAATAGTAAAAAAAAAAAAGCGGAAATGACCCTACCCTTTTGTATTTTAATTTCTTCTTTTTTTTTAATTATAAAATACATATAATTTTTTAATTACGTGGCAACCACTGAGTGGCTCAATAAGCCACGTAGGAGCGTTTGTATATCACACAATTTGGCTGTTGGATTCGCGTGTTTTTTTGTTTAAGAATTGGATAGTTAAAGTGCCTACTTGTGCATTGTGAAAGTTAGAGGTCATACTTAAAATTTGAAGCCAAGTTTAGGGTCCAATTTATGTATTATGCCTAAAATATATGGATCAAAATGAAACTTACCCTGGTACCATTGGATATATAATATTGCTCCATTCATTCTAGAGTTGATGAAGATCAGAATGACAAATTCCACAATACATAACTTTAAATTGCACATCTTTTTCACCAGCCACCCTTCACCATTTAACAAGAAAAGTTACAGATATATACTGTTCGGTCAACTAGTTTATCAATATGTTCGAAATTAGCATACACAATATATATATATATACACTATTGATGTAGATATGTTGTGTAGATCTCATTCATACAAAATATACACTATTATACTGTCAATTTATATAACTAAATCCGAAAAGATTGTACCGTCTTGAGAAGTTGAAAGGAGAAAGTACCCCAGAAGTATCTCTAGCTGCCCATCCAAATGCCTCAACATTTTCATGTGATTTTTCCATTTTCTTGATTTTTGTTTATTTTTGGAGATATTGTTATTGTTATTAGAACAATTAGTTTGAATAAAGTTATAGTTCAGTGTAGGGGTGTACATGGGTCGGTTTGGTTTGATTTTTCATTAAAAAAAAATTAAATCAATTATGTCGGTTTATTAAATCTAAAAACCAAATCAAACCATGCAAAGTAAGTTTTTTCGGTTTCGGTTTTAGTCGATTTTTTCAGTTTTTTTAGGGATTTTTGGTTTTTTACAACTATACGATGTTTCAAAATGTGATCAAATATATTTCACTTACCTGTGTGATAAGCTAAACTTAAGATATGTTAAATGAATAGAAATTTTCTTAAAAACGGTAAAATTCACATGAGTACATTTTTTTTTTTTTTGAAATATCAACGTTCATTATGTTAAATTAATAAGATTAAAGGATACAGTCAAACTTAATACAAAACAAAATATTTACAAAGTAAATTGTTAACTTCGAATTTGAAAAACTATAACAATATAATTGTAACTTCGGATCTTAATACAAAATAAAATATTTACAAATTTTACATGTCCAAATTTGAAGTAAAATATATAAACATTGAAAACTAGAAACTAACTAAAAATATATTAACAAAGTAGACTATAAATAACATTTTTTATCTATACATAAAATAAAATTATATATATAATATTTACAAAATTTTACATGCCCAAATTTGAAATAAAATATATAAACATTGAAAACTATAAACTAACTAAAATATATTAACAAAGTAGATTATAAATAATATTTTTTATCTATAAATAAAATTAAATTTTATATATATATATATATATTATGTTGGTTTGGTTTGGGTTCGATTTGACTTTTTTTCTTTTAATACCAAATCAAATCAAGAGTGGTCAATTTTTTTTTCAACCGCCAAACCAACCAAACCAAACCACAAATCGATTTTTTTTCGGTTTGATTTGATTCATCAATTCTATTTAACTTTATAGTTTGACTTGTACACCCCAGTTTATTGATTCTTTTCATTTGAATAAATAGGGATTTGAGTAGATAGCTAGTGACGTAGTCGATGAGGTATAAAACAACTGTTATCGTCATGGCTTCTCTGTACAATTGCCTTTTTATGAATTAATATAAGATAATATTATATCTTATATTATATGATATTTCTAGGAAAATGGTTCAATAGTACGTGCCCAAGGTCTAGCCGCTAATTTTAATTAAAAAAGGGAAAGCGTATGAAAAATACTTCTTTGATCGAAATTGTTGTTTATGGATGACCTTTTACTCTTCACTATTTAATAGTATATTTTAAAGATAATATGTGTCTACGTGAACACATTACTATTTATAATGATGCAATATTTATGATGTCCACGTGAACACATATATACCTTTAAAATACACTATTAAATAATGTATGGGTAAAAAATCATTTCCAAAATTTGGTATTATTACAACAATTTTAATCAAAATTCAAATATATTTCAGACATTTTTCCTCCTAAAAAAAAATTGTCTTTATATTATTTAAAAACTGTGTGTAGACTGTAGTGACAGTATTTTTTTGCGAGGTACAAGTATTATGTGGCAGACAATACTTGTCTGAGGTCCTCTCATACTTTGCCAAAGTGGACTTTAGGTCCCATTTGCCAAAAAAGACTAAAGACCCCATTTCTTTCTCTTTCTCTTTCTAGTTTGCAATAAATTTTTCTTTTTTATTCTTTTTCATTTATCTGTTTACTTAATTTTTTTAGAATTTATACTTCCTATATTCCTATTTATTAGTCAAATAATTTTTAATTTAATACCTTTTTACTTATCATTTTTTATAAATAAGGATAATTTTTTCTTCCTAATATTAATAGGTGTGTCAAGTCAAAATTTAACAAGAAAAAATAGATGAAGGAAGTATATTTTACTTTTCCATTCCGATATGCTTTTTAATTATTTATTAAAATGAAAAATTGGGGGTAAAGGGAGGGGAAATGAGAAGGGATTACAATGTGGGGAATCGAATGCGAAAGTTCATGTAGCCAATAAACTGCCCTAAAATTTTACTATTTTTTACTAAGTATTTTCATTTGTCAAAAGATCGAATTTAATAGTTTTACAGGTTTGTTTGTGATTTGGTTTGAATCAGATTTTTTATTAATAGAAAATTAAATATATTTTTTCAAATGTTCAAATTAAATCAATTAGTCAACTATACTCACTTGGATATTCGATTTTTGTCATTTCAAGAAAATATTACTCCCTCCGTTCCATTTTGTATGTCACATTTTTACTTTGCACTTGCATTAAGTGTGTTGAAGACACAACTAATTAAATAAAAGTGTTCTCTCAAACAGTTTAAACATTTATTTAAGCTATAGCCGTTGTATGTAAGAATCTGACGAGGGCAGTAATTCTGGAGATCGGAGATCAACGCTACAATTCTCACATTTCCGACAATATGATCCTACTGTATTAATGATAAAAGTTACATCTAACAAAAAATTATATAACTAGGCATATTTTACTACATATATACTTAATTTATCTATATTTTAATTTTTTTTTACACATAATACCGCTTTTAATATTTATACCATATGTTTTAAAATATTTAATCAGATACCTAAATCTTTTAAATATAGTATTGAATAATTATCTTAAAATTAATGATAAATTAGCAATTTGAAAGTTCACTTTTTCCATCCATGAATTAGTTTCTGCTAAATTTCATGTGTTAACATCTTCTTCTTTGTAACATATTTCAGAATTTCAAAGTTCACTTTTTCCATACACAAATTAGTTTAATTAAGGAAAGGATAAATCTCTTTCCCTTTTTTCTTTCTCACTGACTTTCCCACTTCCTTTTATTAAAGTTGGGGTGGGTGTGGCTCAACATTGATTTAATAATTTATTAGATGTCGTATATATGTATTTGTGAAACTTGTTTTTCTTATTTTCAGTAAAAAAAAAAATTAGTTTTCTTATATTTAAGTAACTTAATTTTAGTAAGAACAATATTTTTAAATAAATATTTTTAACTAATTAAACATGAGAAAATCAAACATTTTTTCAAACATATTTTCCTTAAATATTTTTAGCTGTCCATTGTGTATGTATTATTGTGAAGTTTTGGTGCAGGGTGGGTAGGTGGTCTTTGGAGGAACATTTTAAAGCTTTTGTCCTCCTCTAGTCTTTACATATAGTTGCTGATTCTTCTTTTCCATTCAAGTAGGGTCTTTGATTTCTTTATTAACTTCACAAAAATTTAAAAATTAGTGTTAAAAACACGTTTTCTTTTGCTTTTTGTTGTGTGCGGGGGCTTCACATTCTACTTTAATTGTTCTATTTTTTCTACTAAAATTATCATTATTTAAGTATTAAAGTATATCTACTTGAGTAGATAATGATAGTTCGAAAACGTAACAACTGATACTTGATCTAGTTAATTTAAAGGTGAGTGTTAAGAGTAATATTTTAAAAAAATATTCTTGATCAATTAAACATAAGAAATCAAACATTTTCGGAACATATTTTCCTCCTTACAAACACATCCACTTGTATTTTTAGCTGTCCATTGTTTATGTATTATTGTGAAGTTTTGGTGGAGGGTGGGTAGGTGGTCTTTGGAGGAATTTTCTTCTTCTTTTAATTAAAAATAGCCATAAACTTTTGTCCTCTCTAGTCTTTATTTATATTTGTGGATTCTTTTTTTCCATTCAAGTAGGACCTTGTAATTCACTTTTTCTTTCTCATAAACTTTCCTTTTTTTTTTAATTGTTTAAGGAATTTGCTAATAACAGCTTTCCTTAAAAAGTGGTGTCTAGTCGTCTAATAAATGGTACTCTCACTTTTTTCTAATTTATAGGATATACTCTTTCTTTTTTTTTTCAACATCTTCTCTACTTTCTTTTTTAATTATTGGATATTTTTTTCCCAATATGTATACGAGCAATATCTCTTTAATGAATATAAAGAAAATGATTATATGCCTCCAACTCATCTTCTTCAATTATGTTTCTATTATTTTTTCTAACTTTAATTAACTACAGTTATTGTCGATTCTTCTTTTCCAAAAAAGAAATTGATTCTTTTGTTTTTACTAGGACCCATAGTGTTTTTTAAAGTAAACCATTAACATGATTTACAATTTAAAAATATACTTTTTTTCATCCATAAACTAGTTTAAGGAGAGGGTCATCTGATTCACTTTTTCTTTTTTGAAGGAATTTCCTAGTTCCTATTTAAGTTGGAAGAAAATCCTGATAATTATAATTAGTTCAAGGAGATCATCTTTAAGCCATTAACATAATTTACAATTAGTTTAAGGAGATCATCTTTCGTTTTCTTTCAATACACATTATTTTTTGTGTTTTTTTCAAACGTACAATTGAATCCATGGCATCTTCTTCCTCCTTTGCGAGTAATTCACAATATTGTCCTCGATGGAAGTACGTTGTGTTTCTAAGTTTTAGAGGTGAAGATACTAGAAAAACATTTACGGGTCATTTATATGAAGGTTTGAAAAACAGGGGAATACTCACCTTTCAAGATGATAAAAGGCTAGAGCAAGGTGATTCCATCCCAGAAGAACTCTTGAAAGCTATAGAAGAGTCTCAAATTGCACTCGTCGTTTTCTCAAGGAATTATGCTACGTCAAAGTGGTGCTTGAATGAACTAGTGAAGATCATGGAATGTAAGGAGGAAGAAAATGGACAAACCGTCATACCGATCTTCTATGATGTGGATCCATCACATGTTCGAAACCAAAGTGAGAGCTTTGCAGTAGCATTTACCGAACATGAATTGAAGTATAAAGATGATGTTGAGGGGATGCAGAAAGTGCAAGGATGGAGAACTGCCCTAACTGCTGCCGCGAATCTTAAAGGATATGATATTCGTGATGGGTGAGTGAAAACACATAATTGCTTTTAATGAAAAAAAAATATAACAATATGTTTCTATTACCTTGAGCTATAATGTTTCCTATTTAGTAATTGATTTCCTCACATGTCAACAATCAATCTCTTATTTATGCAGGATTGAATCAGAGAAAATTCAACTGATTGTCGACTACATCTCTTCCAAATTTTGCAAGAGTGATTATTCTTTATCTTTTTTGCAAGATATTGTGGGAATAAATGCTCATTTAGAGAGACTAAAATCTCAACTTCAAATAGAAATCAATGATGTCCGGATTGTAGGAATCTGGGGAATAGGCGGAATCGGTAAAACAACAATAGCAAAAGCCATCTTTGATACTCTATCTCATCAATTTAAAGCTGCTTGTTTTCTTGCAAATGTTAAAGAAAATGCAAAAAAGAATCAACTGCATTTCTTACAAAATACCCTTCTCTCTGAGCTGTTAAGAAAAAAAGATGATTACATCAATAATCAGTATGATGGGAAGTGCATGATTCAGAGCAGACTTTCTTCTATGAAGGTGTTAATTGTGCTTGATGACATAGATCATGGTGATCATTTGGAGTATTTAGCAGGTGATGTTGGTTGGTTCGGTAATGGCAGCAGAGTTATTGTAACAACTAGAAATAGACATTTGATAGAGAAGGATGTTGCAATATATGAAGTGCCTACACTACCTAATGATGAAGCTATGCAATTGTTCAATCAACATGCTTTCAAAAAAGAAGTTCCAGATGAGTGTTTTAAGAAGTTCTCGTTGGAGGTAGTAAATTACGCTAAAGGGCTTCCTTTAGCCCTCAAGTTGTGGGGTTCTATGTTGCATAATAAAGGCGTAGATAAGTGGAAAAAAATTGTAGACAAAATAAAGAATAAGTCTAATTCAGAAATTATTGAAAAACTCAAAATAAGTTATGATGGGTTAGAGCCTGAAGAGCAAATTATATTTTTAGATATCGCATGTTTCTTCCGTGGGCATGAAAGAAAAGAAGTCATGAAAATTGTTGATAGCTGTGATTTTGGAGCTGAATACGGATTAGATGTTCTAATTGACAAATCCCTTGTGTTCATCTCTAAATATGATAGAATTGAAATGCATGACTTGATTGAAGATATGGGCAAATACATAGTGAAAATGCAAAAAGATTCCGAAAAACCAGCTAGCAGAATATGGAATGTTGAAGATTTCGAAGATGTGATGATGGACAATATGGTAAGTAAGCTAAACAATGCAATAGTATTCATATTTCAATATACATATATACTCTGTTCCTCTAGTTTCATATACTCACGCAGAAGTCATTTAAGTGGATTGTACATGACATGTGAAGTTATGATTTGTTGACTTATAGGGGACCATGGCAGTGGAAGCAATCTGGTTTACTTATTTTAAAAAACTAAGCTTTAGCAAAGAGGCAATAAAGAATATGCAAAGGCTTAGGATATTATGCATACAGTGTGATCCTGATGCATGGACTTCCCAAAGAGATTCAGAAGATGGTTCTATTGAGTACCTGCCCAACAACTTGTGTTGGTTTGTCTGGTATAAATATCCTTGGAAGTTATTGCCAGAAAATTTTAATCCGAGAAGGCTTGTTCATGTTGATCTCCGATCGAGTTCATTGCATTATTTCTGGAATGAAACAAAGGTACCATTCTATTTGAGATACTTCCTATTTTTAATTGTCCTATAATTATATATGATTCTTGTTTTAAAATGAAATAAGTTATTAATTCCATAAACTCAAACTAATGTATTTTACATTACTAGTTCTAGGAACGTGCTTTGCACGTTTGTCCGCTATTACTATATAAAATTTGTATAGTGGGTGAAAGAGTTATGGTATTGTCGAAGCAAAAACACAAATTTAAACACAAGAAGTTAACTAAAATACATCCTCAAAAAGCAATTCCAAAAAGATGAAGACACTCGATCAATATTTATCAAGGAGAATTGTTATTGCCTTTATATATTATAGATCTTGAAACAAAAAATATTCTAAAGTTACTTTCACAATTATCTCCTATAAATTCAAAGTGTTTAAATAGAAAAATGCGGAGAGAATAAAATAATAACTACAATCTACAGATATATAAAATCTTTCATTTCATTTCTTGTAATTTTCTCTTACTTTTTTCACTTTTCAGAGCGAGGCCATATATATATATATATATATATATATATATATTAGAGGCATGTGATGCATCATAGAAATATAATGCCAATGGAGTTCGACCAATTCTATGAACTTATATAATCAAATTATATTGCTTTTTTTTTTCTATGTTTTAGTAACAGTTATACATAAACTTAAAAAGAGTAAATTTTAAGAGACTCACAAATTTTTTTAATACATGATACTTTTGTTAATACAAAATTGTTTAAATTAACATACTATCAAATATGTTGCTAGTGTAATTGAAAAAAATATAAGTATTGGTTATTGTAAAGATATTGTTGACCTTTTTTTTTTTGTAAATGTATAAAATGATTTGGAAAAATTGAGAAATTTCTTATAATGTATTCCCATTATTCATATAAAATAACGGTAGTTTCAAAGAATAATTTGTTCTTCTTAATTTTTTCTCTTTAAATGATGCATATGACTGGATAAAATCATAAGTACATGTTTTGTCTACATATCAATCTCTTGTTTGTAAGCATTATAAGAAGAAAAAAGAATTCACTTGGAATTATCATAAGTAGGAACAATTAAAGTCACTGTTATGAAGATAACTACTTTAATCAGAACGATTGAGGCAGCCAAAATGTTCCGGGAGATTCAACATGATTAGCTTATCCTCAAAATAGTTAATAATAAATATAAATTTGAATTAATTAGTTTTATTATATCTATATCCTAAAGATAAAAGAAATGAAGAATACAAAAGTATAATAACCAATTAAAAAGTATATTTGAAAATTCAAAAACATGAAGATATGAAAAATAAAAATTCACTTACAGTTTTGTATTTGATGAACTTCCATCTTGTAACCATGCCAATATACATATTTCTGAGAAAATGCTCAAAATAGTCCCTCATCTTTGGATTAAGACTCAAAATCATCCTTGAGTTTTCATAAGGAACATTAATAGTCCCTCATGTTTGCAATATTGGTGCACTTTTAGTGCTTCTCCAAAATTTTGCCTATTTTTAACATTGATTTTATCCATAATTTATGTATGAAATGTTCAATCGTCATTTTATATATTTAGTAGAAATAATAACTCTACGTGGGAGAATGTGAGAAGAAAAATACCTTATTTTGTTTAGTAGAAATCGTACTGCAGGTAAAGTTGAAAGGTTCATCACGACGATTTCACGTGCAATAGTACAATTTTTTCTTTGCTTACAATGTGATATGTTAAAATGTTCTTAGCTTAGCGGCAGTAATATTTCTTCTGAACAGAACAAGGTGTTCTTCTTCTCACCTCCTCTCACATAGAATTAGTATTTCTACTAAATATAAAAAAAAAACGATTGGGCATTCCTTACATAAAATTGTGGACAAAATTAACGTTAAAAAATATGCAAAAGTTTAGGGGAGGACCAAAAGTGCATCAATATTGCAAACATGAGGGACTATTAGTGCTCTATGTGAAAACTCAAGGATGACTTTGAGTCTTAACCCAAAGACGAGGGACTATTTTGGGCCTTTTCTCACATATTTCTCAACAAAAAGAAGATGAATATATATGAACAAAATTATAAAGAACACAAATATAAGAATTAGTAAGGATTCTTACAATTACAAATTTATAATCATTTTTTTACAAATGGTGCATATTAATCTACAAAAAGCAAGATGATCACAAATATGGATGAAAGAAGGGAATATATATGTTGCTGGTGAGTGTCTTTGATAAACTCTTCATTACCCCCCACTTATTATAAATTAAAGGCAAAAGGGTCTGATAGACCCCTGTACTTGTATGTGTTTGTATTGTGAATACTTCTACTTAACCCTTTATCAACTAAACCCTAAAACTCAATCAAAAGAAGATTTTTAAACTCTTCCTACCATGTGTCTACCATGTGTGTAGCTCACTCTCCTTTGAATAGATGACATGTCAAATCCATGTCATTAAAATTAATAATAATCATCATTTTCTTCACTAATTGTTATTTAAAAAAATTATTAACTAAATTTATTAAATAAAAGATAAAATAATAAAAAATTAATTTATTTCTTAAAGTAAAATTGGGCTCCTCTGCTGCAGTACCGTTTTCATTTCCTCTTCTCCGACCTTCACAGAACCAGCAATCGTAAGCGGCCACTCGACCAGCTCCGGCCGGCAAACCTTTTCGCTGCCATGACCAGTTCCTCGTGTCATCTCCCGCCTCGTTCTCCCTTTCACTATTTTCCTTTCTCCACACCACCGACGACCCCCTGCAAACCACCAGAAATGACGTCTCCTCTCCATCCTATCGGCGTACCAGCAAACTCCCTCGCCGCCTCTTATTCTGGCAGAAAAAGGACCAGCGCCTTCCATTCCAGCGAAAAGGAACCAGCACCGCCTCTCTCCCTCTCACACCACTGCGAACCTGCGAGCACCACTATGAAACCAACGCCGCTCTCTCCCTCCACTGATAATCTCCATGAAACTTGACGTCACGGAAGTGTTAATGCCAAGATCGGCTAAAGAAGATAACGATAGGGTGTGGAGAAGAAAGAAAAATGGGGTTGGGGTAGCGATGGAGTGGGGGTGGGGGTGGGGGTGGCTGAGAAAGAAGGTGTGGGGAAGAAGTTGTATTTTTTTCTTTTTAATTTTTTTTTTTTTTTTTTATAATTTTAATAACTTAAAATTTAATATTTAAAATATCATGTTGACTTGCCTTGACATGCGTGTAGTCACACTCTCTTGCCAACTCATTTATATTAATGTCACACAAGCATGATCAATGGTCAAAGGGGTTTAATATGTTGTGTTTTATTGAGTTTAAGGGTTCAGTTGACAAAATGTGGAGTAGAAGAGTCCACAATACAAATGCATACAAGTATAAGAGTCCATCAGGCCATTTTGCCTAAATTAAAATTAAAAGTTATTTTTTGACTCTTCATTATCCACATTTGGTACATTACCAAGAATAACTTCCTCAAGCATTTACTACATAAAACTAATAGGCGTATTTAGTTCATTTTCTGATAACATTTGTTGAATTTAAGTTCATATTTTATTAGTTAGTAATGCAGTAATTAGAAGGGTATGTTCACTCTTTTTTGATTAAAAATTATATGATACAAAAACGATGGGATAGAAAATTAAATATCCCAAAGAATTTGAACCATTGTGTCTAGATGCATGAATTTAACTAAAATTATTATTTAATATTAAATTAGTTATATACTAATATCTAATTTAGTTTAGGGATAAAATAAGGGCAGAATGGTAATTCAACTTTTAAAGTTAGGAGCTTCCCATTTATAATAATATACTAGTTTTTTGACACGTGCGTTGCACGTGATTACCAATTCAGAAAATATATGTTATGGTAAACAGTATTGCTTATTTAAGTGAAGATTTGAATAATAAGCTTAACACAAAATAATATTGTAGATTATTCTGTGAATGTTCAATGTGGATCGTCATATATATTTCTTTTTCACGTGAACGTATGAAGATGGTGAATGAAAATTTTATTAGTTAAATGCAATAATGTATATATTTATTTCAATTTGATGAGGTTCAAGCATGTAATTAGTCGTATCTCACTAAAGTTACCTTATAGACGCAATTTGTTGTGTATTTTTCTTGTAATCTAACCAGATGGGCTTTGCACGTGTATTCCACGTTAAACTGTTTAGATGTCATATGAATATGTGGAGAGAACAACTATATTTTATCTTTTAGAACTATTTTCTATATGTTAATTTGTATTTTATATACAGATAGTTATCTGACTTTCCATAGTTAACTCGGAAAGGTTTCATTTTTTTAATCGGAAAAATTAAAAATTAAAATTAATGAATATATGTTATCTGTGAAATAATATATATAATCACTTGTTCATCTTACACTCAACAAAGATAAAGTTCATATACTTGTAAACGATTTTTCAATTTATTCAACCAAGCATGATTTTTCAAAGCAAAAATAACAAAATCGTGTTATCACATTTATTGAGGCTGTATAATAATATGAAAAATTATTCGTCAAAATTTAATATAAGATAAGATGAAAAATTGAAACAATTAATGTAATAAGAATGAAATTCATAATATTATAACTAACAATGTAAAAGAGTTTGAATACCGTTTGCAGTAATTAGTAATAACTAAGAGAATTTATAATGTTATAACTAAAGAATTAATGTGCAGTAGCTGAATTTCTAATAAATTTTATACTTACATAAATAAATAGGACTTCTAATTAATGTTACTATTTTTTTTTTATAGTTATTAAATTTTAATTTAGTGTAGGGACTAAATCTTAATGTTTATTCCATATTACTGAATATAAAAATTATTTTGTAAATGATAAATTTTAAATGATTCATGTATATTCACATATTTTTACATTTGTTGTGAGTTTTTTTTTTTTTTAAATAACCTCGGAACATTTTAAAATAATATATTTTTGAAGTTAGAAGATCTTGTTAACTTGATAATACATTCGTGACATATATAATACTTTAATTTAAATACAAATACCTACCCACATATAAATATATTTTTTCATTAATGAGAATATTTATCTCAAAAAAATTAGCTATTTAATAAATAATAAAAATTAATGTAATAAAAACATCAATTGGTATTAAGACAAGTCATATGAACTTTTCTCCAACTAAATACTAAAATATTAAGAAATAGTAAATAAGTATAACAAAAGGGCAATGTTTATATAGTAGTAAATATTTTGAACCAAACATCATGACAATCTAAATCACATAAGTAGTATTGATGAATAAAGTCATTCTTTTGTCTTGAGCATAAAAAAACAAGTCGTGAAAATTCTCTAAATTTTTAAAAAGATATTCAGAAGCTTATATTTACATCACAAGAGAAACTGTTAATAAAAACAAATGAATTTAGACTACCTCATGCTAACTTCATATATTAGAACATTACATAATGTTGTATATATTAAGAAAAAAGATAATTATTATATAATTAAAATTATTTTCCTCAAGTACTCGAGTTTATGGAATATAACCTCTTAGGATAGAACGATTTACTTCATCTGAATAGTGGTACATCATATTCCGCTAAGCTTCGAATTCACTCAAAAATAATAAAACACAAAAATTTTAAAATGCAAGAAGAAGAAGAGTAGAAGATTAAAAAAAATTGTGGTTGAAAAATGAGAGAAAGCTCACAACTATTTGGAAAAAGTCACAACTTATTGAAAAAGTCACAACTATTTGGAAATAGTCACAACTTATTGAAAAAGTCACAACTATTTGGAAAGTCACAACTCATCAAAAAGTCCTTTGGAATAAGTCATAACTTATCGCAAAAGTCACAACTTATCGAAAAAGTTACAACCTAAGTTAGGGATATTATAGTAACTTAACATTCAAGTTAGGAGTTCATGCTTTTAAGGTAATATAGAAGATAGATAGATATAGATATAGAATATAGATAGATGATATGATATATGATGATTTTGGGTTGTTCTCATATTATAATTACTACAGATATTATATAGTAGAGGTTTCTAACCTCAGTGAATTGCATTTCCAACCTCTGCATCTAATTAAAGAAGAAACAAAAAGAAATATGTTGGCACAACATTTCTACATCAACTTCCAGGGGGAAAATGAGAACAGATAATCAAGAATAGCGGAAATTTAAATGTGCACCAAATAAATCATGCTGAGATTAAGGTTTTCTTTTAGATATTTTACCTTTTATTTATAATAATAGAACATGATTTTTATCTAGTTTCTGAGCATGTAATTTCCATATAAACAATTTCTCATTTCACACGTTGAGTTATAATATAAACATGTCGTTACTACTTTTCATCATTCTTTATGTGTTTTGAATAGCTGCAGCAATTTCTGTCTCTACGAAGGATACGTCTAAGTGGCTCTAAAAGCCTGAAGAGAACACCAGATTTCAAGGGGATGCCAAATTTGGAGTATTTGTATCTAGAGGAATGTAGGAGCCTTGAAGAAGTTCATCATTCCCTCAAGTATTGCAGAAAACTCATTAAGTTAAATTTGTATAAGTGTGAAAGCCTTGAGAGGTTTCCACATGTTAATATGGAATCTCTTGAATCTCTGAATCTAAAACACTGCTATAGTTTAGAGAAATTTCCAGAAATCTCTGGAATAATGAAGCAGGGAACTGCCAGAAAGATTATGACGTCACACTCTGGGATAAGGGAACTGCCATTATCTTTCTTTGATTACCAACCTCATCTTATAGAGCTAGATTTGGATGGCATGAAAAGCCTTGAATCTCTTCCAAGCAGCATTTATAAGTCGAAAGATCTGGTGACGCTATATGTGTCATACTGCTCACAGCTTGAAAGCTTGCCAGAAGAGATTGGTGATTTAGAAAACTTGGAGGTGCTTCATGCCAGAGATACTCTAATCTCACGTCCTCCGTCTTCCATCGTCCGCTTGAACAAGCTTAAATCATTGCAATTTCGAAAAACAAAATCAGAAGATAGAGTGCACTTTGTGTTCCCTCTGGTGAATGATGGGTTACTCTCATTGGAATCTCTGGATCTCAGATACTGCAATATAATAGATGGCGGACTTCCGGAAGACATTGGATCCTTATCTTCTTTGAAAGGGTTGTATCTCAAGGGAAATAATTTTGAGCATTTGCCTCAAAGCATATCCAAACTTCGTGCTCTTCAATACTTGGACTTATCAGATTGCAAGAGACTTACACAGCTGCCAGAAGACATTGGATGTTTATCCTCTTTGGAAGGGTTGTATCTCAATGGAAATAATTTTGAGCATTTGCCTCAAAGCATATCCAAACTTGGTGCTCTTGAATACTTGGACTTATCAGATTGCAAGAGACTTACACAGCTGCCAGAAGACATTGGTTGTTTATCCTCTTTGAAAGGGTTGTATCTCAAGGGAAATAATTTTGAGCATTTGCCTCAAAGCATATCCAAACTTCGTGCTCTTGAATACTTGGACTTATCAGATTGCAAGAGACTTACACAGCTGCCAGAAGACATTAGATGTTTATTCTCTTTGAAAGGGTTGTATCTCAAGGGAAATAATTTTGAGCATTTGCCTCAA
>JAJOOO010025963.1:0-16458 GCA_029582685.1 Solanum piurae
ACCAAGACCACTAGACTGATGGCATAAGGAGTGGGTCGACATGAGGTTCAGCCCGAGAGGGTGAGCCCTAGTCCCATATGCTAACACTCAGCTCGAGAGAGTGAGTGGGGTAAGGCATAGGTTGGTCTTCATGCGGAAAATGGGTGTCTGAGAGAAACGCATTTGACACGGAGTAAGTTGCCCGAGAAGGAACTTATTTCCATTTAAAGCTTAGCCTAGTAACCATTATTTTACAAATTTCCTTTCAAAGGCATGTACCCAACTTCTTATCTCAACTAGTATTGCGGTCATAACCCAAGAATTCTTACCCATACTTGATTTTCTTGTTATTTTTGTTGTTTTTACTAATTGTGACAAACCCCCAAATTGATATTTGACACTTTTGTGTCACCCCCTTTAACTTACTATGATTTTACTCGTTAATGTATTTAGCTACGACTAGTTAGAACTAAATTTTATTTTTCTATCAATTCTCAAAACCACTCCCTTCGGACACGACCCCAACCTTTAGTTGGGTTACTATATTATCGATGATCGTAGACACTCATACCGTAGGTTAGTGTCATTGGTCACGATAAGCATCTACGAGGTAAGGTTATAGATTATGCTTCTAGACAACTTAAGGTGGATGAAAAGAATTATCCGACTCATGACCTCGAGTTTGCAGTAGTGGTGTTTACACTTAAGATTTGGAAACATTACTTGTATGGTGTTCACGTAGATGTGTTCACAGACCATAAGAGTCTTAAGTATGTGTTTACCCAGAAAGAGTTGAATCTTCGCCAGAGGAGATGGCTTGAGTTCCTCAAGGATTATGATCTGAGTGTGCATTATCATCCTGGTAAGGCCAATGTAGTAACAGATGCTATTAGTAGGCTATATATGGGTAGTGTAGCACATGTTGAGGAATAAAGAAAGAAACTAGCAAAAGATGTTCACAGGCTTGCTCGCTTAGGAGTTCGCCTTATGAGCATATCAAATTATGGTGTAACAGTTTAGAATGGATCATAATCTTCATTGGTAGCGGAGGTTAAGGAAAATCAAGACAGTGATCCGATATTGCTTCAACTAAAAGGTGAATTCCATTAGCAGAGAGTTGTGGTTTCCTCCCAAGGCGGAGATGGTGTGCTTCGCTATCAAGGTCGATTATGTGTTCCTAAGGTGGGTGAGTTGAGACAAAAGATTCTTGCATAATCCCATAATTCTAGATATTCTATTCATTCAGGTGCAACTAAGATGTACCATGATTTGCGGGAAGTCTTTTGGTGTAACGGCATGAAAAGAGATATAGAAGATTTCGTGGCTAAGTGCCTCAATTGTCAGCAAGTGAAGGTAGAACATCAGAAACCAGGAGGTATGACTCAAGAGATCAACATTCCTACTTCCACGCTAAGTGCCCCAATTGTCAGCAAGTGAAGGTAGAACATCAGAAACCAAGAGGTATGACTCAAGAGATCAACATTCCTACTTGGAAGTGGGAAGTGATCAACATGGATTTCATTACAGGTTTACCTTGACTCGCAGACGACATGACTTCATTTAGGTGATAGTTGATAGAGTTACTAAGTCTGTGTGCTTTTTGGCTGTTAAGACTACGAATTCGGCGGAGGACTACGCCAAGATTTACATTAATGATATAGTCAGCTTACATGGGGTTCCTTTGTCTATCATCTCAGATAGAGATCCTCAGTTTACCTCTCATTTCTGGAAGTCATTTTAGAAACGTCTTGGTACTCAGGTTAATCTTAGCACAACATTTCATCCACAGATGGATGGTCAGGAAGAGCATACCATTCAGACCTTAGAGGACATGTTAAGAGCTTGTGTCATCGACTTCAAGGGTAGTTGGGATGATCACCTTCCTCTTATAGAATTCTCCTACAATAATAGTTATCATTCCAGTATTCAGATGGCCCCTTATGAGGCATTGTATGGGCGTAGATGTTGATCTCCAATTAGTTGGTTTGAAGTATGTGAAGAAGCCTTGATAGGGACAGATTCGGTTCATGATGCCATGGAAAGAGTTCAGCTCATTAGAGATAGACTTAAGACAGCCCAGAGTGGCCAGAAATCCTATGCAGATGTAAGGAGAAGGGAATTAGAGTTCCAAATTGATGATTGGGTTTTCCTGAAAGTGTAATCTATGAAGGGGGTGATGAGATTTGGAAAGAAAGAGAAGCTCAGTCCCAGATATGTAGGCCATTACAAGATCTTGAAATGAGTTGGAAAAGTGGCTTATGAGTTAGAGTTACTAGTAGAACTAGCAGCAGTGCATCCGGTCGTTAATATTTCATTGTTGAAAAAGTGTGTGGGTGATCCAACATCCATTGTACCTTAAGAAAGTGTGGCTATGAAGGATAGCCTCACTTAAGAGGATGTGCCAGTTGAAATCCTTGATCGTCAAGTTCGAAGGTTAAGAAACAAAGAAGTCGCTTCAGTCAAGGTTTTGTGGAGGAGTCAGTCTGTAGAGGGAGATGCTTGGGAAGCAGAAAAAGCCATGAAGGCCAAGTATCCTCACCTATTTCCTTCCGATTCCACTCCAGCTTAAGGTAATAATTCCTCTTTAGTTTTCAGTCATTCATGTGTAGATCCAGTCTTAGTATCTTGTTCCTTCAGTCGTTCTTACATTTTCAGCGTATTTGCATGTTCTTGGAACTTAGTTCAGTCAGAAATCAGTTTCCAGTATTTAGTGGTAAGCTTGCAGCTCTTCCCCTCCATATTCAGCTAGCTTAGTCTTCATTCGAGGACGAATGTTCCCAAGGGGAAGATAATGTAACAGCCCGTATCCAAAAACAGACCAAAATACAGATTTCAGAAGTTGCAAATGCAACGCACAGTTTCCACCCATGGTCCGTTCTGGTGGTCCATCGCTCACCACCTGCAACCCTCCCCAGAATCAGCCTAAAAATTATTTAAGTGTCGACCCACGGCCGGACCCATGGATCGTAGGTCAGACCACGGACCGTGGTCCTGGTCCACGGATTGAGGATCTAGAATGAAGTCCTAGAACCCCGATGACGGTTGACCAACACGGACCGTCGGTCCATCCACGGTCCATCGGTCTGGTCTATCGGTGACCCCAACAACTTTTAAGTAAGGGGTCATTTGGCCTTTTCCCTATGCATTGGACGCCTAAATTACGTCATTTAACCCCTAAACTATGTGGTTTTGGTCAGTTTTAGCCTAGTAAACTAATTAGAACTTACCCTAGTCAACTCATTCTCCAAAATTCATCCAAGTTGAGCGAAAATAAGGATAAAGAGTTGACCATCCGTAGTTTCAAAATGCAGTAGGTTTTCATCAGTTTCAGCTTTGAAATCAAAAGATTTCTCCGTGGAATTCATCACCAGGTATGTGGGATTTCACTAGTGAGCTCCTTTCGCCCATTAGGTCCCTAGATTTCAGTCAGAATCTTGTTTCCATTGATATTTTCTAGACCTAGGGTTCTTTAATGTTAGAAAATGTTGGGTTTTATCTATTAGAATGATCCAAATCAGATTATCATGTTGTTGCTTAAGTTTTTGCATGAAATTCATAACCTTAGTCGTGTAATTCGTTTAGTTCATGAATTACACATAATAGGTCAGTTTATTCAGATATAGATGCTTCAATTTACAAATGTCACATTATCAGTCATAATTGTTGCATTCTCAGAGTTTGCATGTCAGTAATTGAGTTATCTAGTACTTCAACATTTCAGTCATAATGTTACTTATATACATTCTAATTGGGAGTAGCTCAATACCGCGTGGACTAGGGTTAGTCACCCTCATAGTCCCAGAACTATGTGCCCCGTAGGTTAGTCTTCTCTATGGGCATTATACTTTGTGATCACACCAGTCATGCTTCTGTACCTCTGGCAAGGTATATTCAGGTCCTCAACTTCCAGATCACTCATAGATAGATTCTCGATCTTCATCTCAGCAGTATCAGTAGTGAGTCCTCATTCTCCGAGGACGACATACTTGTTTCTTTTGCTTTTAGTCTTAGTTTCAGTTTTTTCTAGATTTAGTTGGGGCATGTCCCAGCACCTCTAGTCAGTTAGAGGCTATTTTCAGACATAGTTAGATTCAGTTTTAGATTTGAGTTTCATCTTCAGTTGTTATTGAACTCTTCTCAGATTATTTATTTCAGATTTAGAATGGGTACTCCCCATTATTTTCCTTTATCTCATGATTTTGCTTCCGTATTAGTTTAGCTTTTCATAGATTTGTTCAGTTTGCTTATGATATGCCAGCTCAAAGTTAGCTTGAGGTCACTCGTGATCCTAGGTCCCTTGTCCGTGCTTGAGGGTAGCTTCGAGGCGTGACAGTTTGTCTATCTTCGACTCTTTCCCCCTTTCTCTGACATTTTTTTCTATTCCTTCCATTCTTCTCCTTTTTATTCTTCTTCTTCTTTGAAATTTTCATTTCAAGAACTATCTTCAATCAGTTTTTGCCCATATTTCACAATTTTAACCCAAAAATACGATGAGAAGAGGAACAAAAAGATCAAAAATTATACAAACTCATGTGTGCAAGGAGGAATTTCAAATCTCTAAATTTACAACAAGAAGAATTCACCATTGATGGTCATTATAAAGCTTCAAATTTTAAATTCATTATTTGAGTTTTACGAATTTGTGATTAGTTTGGATAGATTGTTCCTACAAATAATTGAAAATATCATTGTCGTTTATATCTAAATTTTAAGGGGGTTTGGTTAAGTTTAGAGTTGATTTTAGGAGAAATATTAAATTTAAGCTTGAAAAATATGAAGTTTACAGAACTGTGTCGCAACTGTATTAAAGTTGTATTAGATAAATTTCATATTTCTATTAAAATTATGAATAATACATTTATAATACATATTTCAAACTTCACTCTCTTTTTAGGGATATCAACTAAAATAATTTAGGTTACACACTAGTAAGACATTTATAATATAGACATAATACATTTGTAATACATATTGCAAACATCGCTCATTTTCTTAGTGATACAAAAAAAAATTATAAGACATATATTATTATGTTTTATTCATGAATTATATATTTTCAATACGTATTGCATACTTCACTCATTTCTTAGTGATACCAACAAGAATAATTTAGGTAACACACTAATAATACATTTATAAGACATGCACAATACATTTTAAATACATATTGCAACCGTCACTTATTTTTTTAGTGATACAAATCAAAATAATTTACGAGACACATATAAAATATTTAATCGTGAACAATATATTTATAATTTTCAAACTTCACTCTCTTCTTAGTGATATCAACCAAATGGTTTAGGTAAAATACTTATAATATATGCACACTACATTTTTAATACAAATTGCAAACATCACTCGTGTTCTTTGTCACGACCCGAGCCTACACCCTGGACGTGACCGACATTCAAGAACTATTGTTGGTCTCCAAGTGAACCCTTATTCTGGTTGATTACAAGCGTAAGACTAACTCTAGCATACATACGCATTAGATTGAATTAAATTCAATAAACTCAAATACTCAACACATAAAATCTGAACAATACTTAATAGAAATACTTATGTTTGTAAAATAATTCAAAAGAAACACCTCAATTATGTCTATCTATGAAGACTCTACTATTAAAGAAGGATGTCAGGAAAAGACCCACGACACCTCAAAACAACTAACTGGAAAGTAACTATGAAGTCCTCTGGAATACAGGGAGGCTCACAAAAGCTAACTGGAGTGTACACTAATCTCAACAAAGTGCATGTTGATAATCATGAACACATGTATCTGCATCATAAAAGAATGCAGGTCGAATGACATCAGTACATGGAATGTACGAGTATGTAATATGGCTGAGTAAACAAATAACTGAACTGAATGACTGAAAGCAACTCAAATGAATCAATACATGAACATGAAGTGAAAACCATTTAAGTTTTACAGTAAGATATGTAATAAAAGCAACATAAAAATAATATACTTTACTTGTAGGGAGTTTCTCTTACCGACAACCATTACCATGAGTATAGAAATGATACAATGTTTCACCTCATGTTGTCAGGACCATCATATACTTTGTCGGGGTATAGGATGATATCGTGACAATGGATCCATCTAATTGGTCTTCTCGGAGGCAGTGAGGAGTCGCATGAAGAACAATGCTATATTATTCTACGCTGGCTACGTAGTTTTATGGGACTTCTGAATCATAAAAGACTCTAACCTAACTTGGTGCTTGATACTGTAACACGCCAAAAATTTCTAAGTTAAGACTTGAACCATTCTTCATTTACACAAGGATCATATCGGGTGATTCTTTAATCGCCCATATGTGTAAAGGTAAATTATTTAGTGTGGGAATGATTTTTGGATATTAATAATGGTCAGTAGAAACTCTTAGCACAAAGTAGAGTTAAAAGTTTCCTTACCGATTAAGTTTTGATGTAAGATTCTCTTTGGGTCAACTTCAAGTGACCATATCTCTTAGAATATAAAGAGTTATGTAGCCCGCAACCTATCAAGTTAAAGGTATTTAAATCTTCTTTCTAACGCCATAAGTTTCACAACAATATGAGTTTTGAGTAAAAAGTTATGACCATATTAGTAACCTGATACTGTGCAATGACGAATTAGCCGACGAAAAAACATTAAAAAGGGTCGTTTTGTCTTTTTACCTCAAAGAAAACCCTAAGCGAATTTATTGACAAATTAAAGATTTCAAAACAATCAGATTTTCATCTCTTAATTCATCATTCTCTTCTCTCTCAAACCTTAAGGAAAAATCAAAGTAGAAAACTCCATTCAAGATTCTTCTTCAAGGTAAGTCTTTCTCCAAGAATTCCATTCTTTTCAACTCAAATTCTCCCATACAGTTATGAATCACTAATGAAAATCCTAATTCTTGACCATAGAGATTAAAAGAAACTAATTCAAGAATCTCAAGAAAGGTTTTCTTGATTGTTTACCTTCAAGCTAGGGTTTCAAGCATCTATTCAAGGTTTTTTTCAAAAAAAATCAAGAACCTTGTTCTTCAAGTATGTAGGCAAGCATAGTGTTAGACTAGTTCGTCCTCACGCCCTACATCTACTTTCAAATCAGTAAAAGAGTAATCTAGGATTCTATCCCTAGATTTGAGTATTCTTGAAATGAGTTGATTTTGAGTTCGTGAGTTCCTGATTCTTTTGAATTTCTATTTCTAATTATTGAATTGCTATATGTTATGCATTAAGATTCTTGAGTTGATTCGTTCATGCCCATAATTTTGAATGAACTCTATGAATTGAGTATTCTTCAGAGGAGTAGTATCGGTGATCTATGAGTTTTGAGTTCTTGAGTCCTTGAGTTCTTGAGTTCTGAGTATTGAGTTTCACTATTACTATTAAGATCCATGAGTTCAGTCATCCATGTCCATAATTCCGCATGAATCCTATGAATTGAGTTATAAATCTTGAAAAGCTTTTTAAAGCCAACACTTGAGTTTAAACTGAGCTTTTGATGAAGTAAAGATGATTTTTGAGAAAGAGTTTCTAAAACATAATTAGTATGACAATCGAGTATGTCATCAATGTTTAAGCAGTATGGTATCTAGATATACCATCAATATTTTATGCAGTATGACTTCCTGAGTCATCAATGATCATATCACAATATGATTTTGATATATTTTTTAGAAGAGTTTTCAAGTATGAATTGAGTAAGAGTATAATGGATCTAAGTATTCCCAAATGTATCATTTCTTAAATTGATAAAAGAGAAACTTTAATTTCTAAATGAGTTATGAGTTCAAAGATATTTCAAGAGCAGTTACCTCTTTTAAAAGGATAGTTTGAGCAATTATCTTACACCAGAGGAAGAGTATGTTTTTAAACATTGAGAATAAAGTTATATCACTTATTTTGAGAGTAGTATCGAGCACCCAATTGGGTTAGATCTTTTATGATTCAGAAGTCCCATATAATTGCGTAGACAACGTAGGATAGGATAGCATTGACTCTTTATGCGACTCCTCACTGCCTCTGAGAAGCCAAATTAGATGGATCCATAATCACGATATCATCATATACCCCGACAAAGTATAGGATGGCCCTGGCAACGTGAGGTGAAATGTTGTATCATTGCTAGGCTCATGGTAATGGTTTTCGGTTAGATAAACTACCCACAAGTAAATAATATAATTTTTATGTTGCTTTCATTGTATATCTCAATGTAAAGCTTAAATTGTTTTCACTTCATATTCATGTATTGATCCAGTTGAGTTGTTTTCATTCATTCAGATCAGTTATTTGTTTACTCAACCATATTACATACTCGCACATTTCATGTACTGATGTCATTCGACCTGCATCATTTTATGATGCATATACAGGTGTTCAGGATTATCAACATGCGCTTTGTTGAGATCACTCTACACTCCAGTTAGCTTTGGTGGGCCTCCCGGTATTCGAGAGGACTTCACAGTTACTTTCCAGTTAGTAGTTTTGAGATGTCGTGGGTCATATCCCAACATCCTTCCTTAATAGTAGAGGCTTCATAGATAGATAGAATCGAGGTGTATTTCAGTATTTACTTTCTTTTGAGTTGTTTTACAAACTATAAGTATTTATATTGAGTATTGTTCAGATTTTATGAGTTGAGTATTTGAGTTTATTGAATTTAATTCAATTAAAGTGTATGTATGCATGAGTTAGTCTTACACTTGTAGTCAGCCAGAATAAGGGTTCACTTGGAGACCAACAATAGTTCTCGAATGTCGGCCACGTCTAGGGTGTAGGCTCAGATCGTGACAGATACTACTCCCAAAATAATTAACATAACTTTGTACTCAATTCACCAATTACAAAGAATGGACTTCTTACATTACTTGAAATATTTTTCAAAGCATGAGATGTGTTTACCTTCTTTAATACATGCACTTATGAACTTATCTTTCAAATCCAATAATCAACATAGGTACATATGTAAATGTATATTTATATGAATAAAATAACATTAAAAACTCTTAAGTCTTTATGAAATAAAGAACCTTTAAACTTTTTCTCAAAAATATATCAAAATCATATTGTGATATGATCATTGACGACTCGGGAAGTCATACTGCATAAACGTTGATGGAATGTCTAGATACCATACTGCTTAAACATTGATGTCATACTCGACTGTCATACTAAATATGTTTTAAAAACTCTTTCTCAAAACTCATCTTTACTTCCTCAAAAAAAATCAGTTTAAAACTCAAGTGTTGGCTTTAAAAAGCTTCTCAACATTTATAACTCAAAATAGAGTTCATGCTGAATTATAGACATGAAAAAATCAACTTAAGGATCTCAATAACTATATAGAAACTCAATACTCAGAACTCAAGGACTCGAGAACTCCAGAACTCAAAACTCAAGGACTCCAGAACTCCAGAACTTAGAACTCAACGATACTTCTCATGTCAAGAATACTCAATTCATAGGGTTCCTATTGAAATATAGACATGAAAAAACCTACTCAAGAATCTTAATGCATAACATATAGTAACTCAATAATTAGGAATAGAATTTCAAAAATAATCAGGAACTCAAGAACTCAAAATCAACTCATCTCAAGAATACTCAAATATAGGGATAGAAATCTAGATTACTCTTTTACTAATTTGAAAGTATATGTACGGCGTGACGACAATCTAGTCCAACACTATGATAGCCTTACATACCTGTAAGAACAAGGTTCTTGCAAAATCTTGAATAAGAACTTGATTAGAATCCTTGAAACTCTAGCTTGAAGGTAAACAATCAAGAAACCCTTTCTTGAAATTCTTGAATTAGTTTCTTGAAATCTCTATAGCCAAGAATTATGATTTTAATTAGTGATTCATAATTGTATGGAGGAATTTGAGACAGAAAGAATGGAATTCTTGGAGAAAAACTTACCTTGAAGAAGAATCTTGAAAAAGATTGAAAGAATCTTGAATGGAGTCTTCTACTTTGATTTTTCCTTAGGGTTTTGCCTTAGGAGTTGAGGGAGAAGAGAATGGGGTATTATTAGATGAAAATCTAATTGTTTTGAGCCTTTAATTAGTCAAGAAATTGGTTTATGGTTTTCTTACATGTAAAAGATAGAAACGACCCTTTTTAATATTTTTCTCGTCGGCTAATTCGTCACTGCATTGTATGAGGTTACTAATATGATCATAACTTTTTACTCAAAACTCGGATTGATGCAAAATTGGTGGCGTTGAAAAGAAAATTCAAATACATTTAATTTGATAGATTATGGGCCACATAACTCTTTATATTCTAAAAGATATGGTAGTTTAAAGTTGACCCAAGTAAAATCTTACATCAAAACTTAATTCATTTTGCAGTTTATTGGTTGATTTGTTACTATTGGATTACTTGTTTAATTCATTATTGATACAAGTATAATTCACTCTATAGAGCACTGCCGGGTCTTTTATATAGAACATTTTTTTATCCATGCTTAATTCTCTCTTCTAAATCAACTTTAATATTTGTGTAATATACTTTTGATATAGGTTTAATTCATTTTTCAGTTTATTTCTTGATTTGTTACGGTTGTATTATTTGTAATCATTATTGATACAAAATTTATTCAGTTTACAAATCATAGAATGCTCTGTCGTTTGTTACATTTTTTATTCATGTTTAATTCTCTTCTAATTCAACTTTAATATGTGTTTAATACATATTTAATTTAAGTTTAATTCATTTTGTAGTTTATTATGTCTTTTCATTTGTTACAAAGACGACATCATATCTTCACATATCACTTTCTCCTATGAATTCACCTTTAGATATGAGGAAGTATGCGCCATAAAGATGACATCATATCTTCAAATCTACATTTATTCAAACCTTCATATCTTCAAACATTCATATCTTCATATATCCAAATATTCATATCTTCAAACATTCGTATCTTTAAACATTCATATCTTCATATATTCAAATATTCATATATGCATATATACAAATATAGAAATCTTCAAATTTTCATCAGGTATGAATAAAATTATTTATATAACCTTCAATAGAATGGAAATCGTCAACAACGCCAAAGCAACAAATTAAAAATTAATCAACTTATTCTATAAACTAAGTAGTCTCAATCCTTCAATTTATAAAAAATTCCCTAACTTCTATAGATCTTCATCCATTGATGTAAGTCTAATTTTTTTTATGATAACGAAAGATCAAGGAGGAGCATAGAGAGAGGGGGGGGGGTGTAGGGAGAAAAAGAAAGAGAGAAAGAGCATAGAGAGAGGGTGTAGGCAGGGAAATAAAGAGCGAGAGACAGAAAGAAAGGGAGAAAGAATGCAAGAGAGAAGGATAGATCTAATAAAATAAGTATACATAATATTGCTATATATTTCTATAGATGGTAATAATTAAAGAATATATTCAAAAATAGTAATTATTAATTAAAAGAGACTCACCCAAGTAATTAATCCTTGTTAAAACCAAAAGCTTTCTCACATTGGGCCCGAAAGAAAAGACCCATGATTAAGTCTACAATAAGAAAGTAAAAAATAATAAATAGGAGAATAATCTGACATATTACGAAAATCTAAGGCTAAGAACTTTGAAGCTTCTTCATCTTCACCTCATTTGACTGGCCATTGATGAAGCTCTGGCGGGTCTTATCCCTTATAGAGACTAAGAATAAGTTTAAGGATCTTGAGGGTTATCCACAAAAACCATGATATTAAAAATGTTGATATGGTATGATAAGTCAGTATATACTATACCATGCTCACCCCTAATGATTACAAACAAAACATGTGTGTATAAAAACTGTTATATAAAATCAGAGTAATGATACCAAAATTTTTGGAGATTAATATATTTTCTTACCAAAGTTGTTAAGTACGTACTTTCCAAATACTTTGCAATTAACCTTTAAATTTTGAAAAAGGTAATGTCTTTTATTAAAGTATGCATTGCATCCATTCGTTCACTTTTATTTATTTATTTTGAATATTATATATCATTAAGAAATAATGATTAATATGAATATTTTATCATAGAATTTATATTTATTGATATGTAGTATTAGATTTTGGAAAATAATTTAGGAAATAAGTAATAAATTGTAATGACCCTGAAAGTCATTTTTAGAAATTCTTAGAAAATTATCGTTTACCCCTCCTGATAGCTGTTTTGGGTCATGTTTGATCAGTTTCCAAAGTTGATTTTAAATTTTGATTGAAAAGTTGTGATTTTTGAAAGTTTTGAGTTTTGGAGGTTTAAAGTTTGCTAGAAGTGGTTTTTGGTAATAACCAAAGCTACTGGTTTCGGAATGGAATTCTATCAGTTCCATCAGCTCCAAAATGTAAAATGGTAAAGGGGTGTTTTTTGTTTTCTGTTTCAACGTTATTTTGTGGATTTGAGCCCTTGAGTTAGAAGTTTAAGCGTATTTAGATAATGAATTGACTTTGGTCAACATTTGAAATTTAGACGCTTAGATCAGTGTTTTGATGGTTCCATTGAAGTTCCATTTAGTAGGTAGCATTCCTTATTTGTGTAGTTGGAGTTCTGAACGAATCCCAAGGGTTCATTAGATGGTTTGTTGAGTCTTGTGAGTTGTTGATGTTGTTGTCTGGTGTAACACCCCATAAATATTTTGAGCTAAGATTCGTCCTTCGATGTCAATAGGATTTTACCAAGAAATTTAAAATTTCTTAACTGTTAAGGTCACTAGATGTAGCACCTTGAGTTCCAACAAGAACTAAAGAGAATTCATTCAAGTCATTCCTAAGTTCTTCTAAGTTTTGGGTCAACTTCAGACGACCATAACTTTTAGCCCAGGATGAGGAGACCCATAAGGTATCAAATGAAATATCTCTAAGTTCTCTTTCCAACGCCACCAAGTTTGTTAAATTTCGAGCTCGGATGAGAGAGATATGACTATTTGAGTGCAGCCTCTCTAGATTGGGCCTTTCCATTCGAACTAAGGAGGGGTATTTTGGCCTTTTCCTTACCCAATCAGCCTAAAATGAATTTTAGTAATATTTTGGGGACAAATCTGATTTTGGTCAGTTTTCATAAATCCAAATATGCATAGGGTTTTAGAAGAGAAAAGGAGAGAAAAGAGGGAAGGTTCAAGACGATCAAGATTCTTGCGATCTTCGAGGGGTTTTCGCCAAGGATTGTATGATAGGAGGTATGTGAGTTCTCATAGTGTTGGTTTCATTCACCCACACGTCAATCATGTTATTTTTCAGTGCAAATGTGTTCTTAAAGTTGAAGGATTTGAGTACTTGAAGTGCTTTCTTGAAATTCCTTTCGTAATCTTGATTGTTGAGGTTTTGATGAGTTCTTGAGAAAATTGTATGGATTTTAAGATTTGGTTTTTATTCGATTCTTGTGTACTTTGGTTGGGTATTTGAATCTAAGTGATTGGGGAATAAACCATTCGATTCTAGGCGAGTTAGTGTTAGAAAATGAGAAAAAAAGTTGTCGGGGTTTTTTGGGTTGGGGCCTAGCGCCCTGCGCCAGCTAGTGCACCCCAACCACACCTTTGTAGCTAGAGGGCTGGAGACCTATGCCACCTAGTGTGCCAGGGTCGCCTGCCCCTACCCCTTCTCCATGGTTTTTCCCGTCTGAGTCCTTTAAAAGGGTACCTTCAAGCCCTATCGATTCTAAACACTCTAAACTACTTCTAAATACCTATAAATAATTTATAACATGAATCATAACCTTGAATTCATAATTAAAATTCAAGGTAGAGTTAAGATCTAAGTCTTGAGAGTTCTTTCGAACATTTTGAGAAAGTTCCTTTGAGCCCTTTTGAGGAGTCTTCTATAATTTATAATAACTTGTTTCAAGCCTCGAGTAAGTGAGTATAAGAATGGGGAGAATATATTCATGAGTCTACATTATCATCGAGATCCTTCATGTCATGAATCCTAACTGTTGAATTCATAATTCAAATTCAAGAACGAGTTAAGAATAGAGTTCAAGAAAGTCTTTTAGTTCAATTGTGAATCCTTTGAGATCAACTATTGATTTGAGCTAAATTTTGAAGAACTAAGTATAAGAATGAGAAGAGTGGTATACATGAGTTCCATAGTGTTATGTAGACCCTTGAGTTGAGTCGCTCATGCCCATAAATTCCGTATGATTCCATAAGTTGAGTATCTTTGAGAGGAGTAGTATCTTCAAGTTTTAAGCCTTGAGTATTGAGTTCCAAACCCTTTGAGATTATATTCCTAATCAGGGGGCTATTACATGTTACTTATTGAAAGTCCTTGAGTTGAGTTGTTCATGCCCATAATTTCGCATGAACCCTATGAGTTGAGCATTCTTGAAATGAGTAGTATCATGAAGTCCTTGAGTAGAGTTGTTCATTTCAATAATTCCGCATGAACCCTATGAGTCGATCAGTCTTGAGATGAGAAGTATCATTAAGTCCTTGAGTTGAGTAGTTCATGCCCATAATTCCACATGAACCCTATTTTAAGAAGTCTTTTGCAAACCTTTTTAAAACTTGTTTTAAGACTTGAGCATATGAGTTTGACAAAAAGTAGCATTGAGTTCATTTTTTTAAAAATGAATATATGGGAACTAAGTATACCCAAGAGTAAATGTTTTCACATTTAAAAGAAGAGGAAACGAAGATTCCAAAAGAGTTTTGAGAATTTTGCTCTCTTTTAAGATAAATATTTTTGAGTAATAATCTCAAAACACAGAAAGAGTATGTTTTTAAACATATGATCTAGATATATTTTGAGAGTAGTATTGAGCACTGATATGGTGGAAAATTCTAACAACTCACAGCCCCCATAAACCATTGTAACACCCTGGAATTTAGTGAGTTGAACTAGTGAGTACTAGAGCCTTTGATAAGAGTTTTGGAGTGTCGTATGAAGATTAAAATCAAAAGAAATGGTTCCCGTACTTATAATAGGGGTTTTAAGGGTTAAACATCCGGGTACGACCTCCCAAGGACCACCCAAGGGGTCCTTGAGGAGGACCCCAAAACAGTCCCCAAAAACAGATTTTTGTGTTACCTACGGATGGCCATTCACGGCCAGTAGATCAGACCACACCCCATAGGTCAGGGGTGTAGGTCAAGGCCTGAGTTGGCTGCAACATTTAGGCCTCATACCCGAACCACGAGACTAAACCACGGACAGTAGTCCCATCCACGGTCTGTGGATGAGTGGGAGTGAGTCATGAGCAGTTTTCTGCTTTTAGTTTTTAGTTGAGTGTTTAGGGGTTAAGTTAGTTATTTATTAGGGGTTAATTTAGGTTGGTTTATAGGTTATTTAACCACCTCTATAAGATTAAATCAACCCTAACCTAATCATTATAACTCATTCATCTACAGACCCCAAAACTCTCTACAAAAATCATCTCTCTAGAATAGAAGAAGAAGAAGAAGAAGAAGAGGAGGGCAGCAGCTTAGGGCGATTTTCCCCACTGATTCAAGATTTGTTTAGGGCTTTGATTGAAGGTATGTGAAGCTTAATCATCCATGGGTTCTTCCACCCATGAAGCCCCCTTATTTTCCCCACTTGGGGAATCAAAAACCCCATTCTAGCTAGGGTTGTGCTTGCATTGTGGGTAGGGTGTGGGTGTGATTCCAATCTAGTGGATATCACCCAATTATGATTGATTTAGCTTTGTTTAATGATATTATGATTATTTCACGTGATTTCTATGGTAAAACCTAATCTAAATTGATGAATATGATCTTTGTGGGTTTATGTCATTAGAGGCAAAGTTGAAGGTTCATAGGTGATCTTCCTAATTCAATGTTATGTGTACTAATTGATCAAAATTAGGATCATGTATTCATGAATTGAACTAGACTCTATTGTACATGATTGATCTTGACTTGTAAAGTTAGAATTGAACCTTTATGATCAACTAAGACTAGACTCACCTAGTAATGAGAGATGTGATCAAATTACCTTGAAATATAGGTATAAAGAAGAGTCTAAGAAAAAAAACCTTGAGAGTAAGGTTGTGATCATGATAGCTAAGGCTTTAGGGTGAAGCTAATGTGATTAATTATTGATGTAAAAGCTTTAAGAATAAAGTCTAAAAGAAAATAGAAGTCTAATACATTGGATTATGGTGAAAGGCATATACTCACCTAACCATCCTTATGAATGTTTGATACATGAAAGTGATAGAATCACTTGAACATGGATTGATTTTCAAGGACATCCTTCCATGAGAGATGAGTGTTAAGCAAGGCTTAACAAATAAACCTTGAAGTGTATGCTTCACCTCAAGTGGATATTGAAGATGAGATGGAGTGTCACATAAGATAGGGTCCTGACTCCAAGAAGAAAGGAGAGCCACACCTAGTTGATGTGAGGACTATCCAAGTTAAAGGGGGAACTCTTACGTAGTAGAGTGTGGGTTTTCCCAAAGTTAGGTCTCATGAGATGGGAGCCTTCACATAGTTGAGTTAAGGTTCCCAGTAGCAATCTCCATATCCTATGAACTAAGACATTCTTGAGCAGC
>JAJOOO010025964.1:0-13303 GCA_029582685.1 Solanum piurae
TTGAGCACCGAATTGGGGGAGCGTTCAAAGAACCCACAGCCCCCATAGAACCATGTAGCCATCATGGGTAGAAGAGGTTCATACTTTTTAGATGAATCCTTTTCAAATTAGACTAGTGGATCCATTAGGCAGTTCAGGTTCTATACCATTTGCCGGGTATAGGATGCTCTGGCAGCGTGAGGTTGATCATTGTATCATCATTATAGTTGTGATGGTTGTCGGTTAGAGAAACTCCCACATCAGTTATTGTATTTTTTATATGCATCAGTTAATTTGTATTTCTATATACATCTCATATTTATTGTATTTTTGTATACACAAAGAGTTATATCATGTTTTTAAACATCTTTTCTGTAAATTGCACTTGTTTTAAATTTCTTTATATTGAAATGAGTCAGTCAAGTTGAGTTGAGTTGAGCCAGGTAAGTTCTTCAGTTTCGTTCAGATCCCTTTTCTAGCCTATGTTGTTTAGCATTCCAACTCGCATACTCGTAAATTCAATGTACTGATGCCAGTTGGCCTGCATCGTCTTATGATGCAGATTCAGGTAATCAGGATCAGCATCCAGCGTGTCGTTGATCCAGTTGAGCACTCCAGAGTTAGTGGTGAGCCTCCTTGCATTTAGGAGGACTATTTTATTTCACTTTCCTAGTTTTTTTTCTTTATTAGGATGTTGTGGGGTCTGTCCCAACATCCATCTCAGTATTATAGAGGCTTCATAGACAGTCATACAGTTAGTATTGAGTCTCTCATCTATGTATTTGCAGATACTTTGTTTTGAGACATAAGTTGCCATTTGGCTAAGATGTTATCATTTAAACTATTGCATTGAGTTTATTCTTATGAGTTAAGTCTTCCGTTGAGTTAAGTAAGCCAGGCCAAGGATCCACTTGGGGCCAGCGATGGTCTCCGAGTGCCGGTCACGTCTAGGGTGTAGTCTCGGGGCGTGACAAACTTGGTATCAGAGCACAAAGTTAAAGAGTCCTAGGAAGTCTATGAAGCCGTGTCTGTAGAGTCCTAGTTATCGGTGTGAAGTGCGCCACATCTATAATTAGGAGGCTGAAACATTTAGGAATTCCTTCACTTCTTTCATACTCATTTTGTGCGTTAGAGTTTATCTCTAAAAGTTTCCTTCTAATTCGTGCTTGCGCGTGTTTTCAGAGGATCATGCCTCCACGAAGAGTTGTCAGAGGTCTTCCAGCTATAAGGAGTGTTGAGGAACAAGAGTTACCAAATGCCCTAGAAGTGCAAACCCAAGAAGAGATCAACCATGATGATTTCCATGAAGCTATCTGGATGTTAAGTCAAGTTGCGACCTATCATGTCGGGCAGAGAGATAATCGACACGAAGTGGTTGATACTTTAAGGATCCGTGAGCTCTTAAGGATGAACCCACCAAGCTTCACAGGTTCAAGTGTCACGGAGGATGCGGAGAACTTCATTGAGAAGCTTAAAAGGGTATTTGATGTGATGCATGTTGCTGATGCGGAGAGGGTAGAACTAGTTGCATACCAAATGAAGGGTGTTGCTAGATTCTGGTTCGACCAATGGAAAAAGAATAGGGCTGAGGATGCGCCAGTAGTGAGTTGGGTTGTGTTTGAGAGTGCTCTCATGGGGCGTTTATTTCCTCGTGAGTTGCGAGACGCAAAGATAAAACAATTTCTCACCCTTAATATAGAGTCTATGAGTGTTCATGAGTACAGTATGAAGTTCACACAACTTTCCCGCTATGCTCCGGAGATGGTTGCTGACATGAGAAGCAGGATGAGTTTGTATGTTGTTGGGTTGTCTCGTCAGTCAAGCAAGGAAGGCAAGGTAGCTATGCTGATAGGGGATATTGACCTAGCAAGATTTATGATCCATGTACATCAAGTTGAGGAGGATAAGCTGAAGGATATAGAAGAGTTTAAGAATAAGAGGGCTAAGACATCAGGGGAGAAGTTCAGGCAGCAAAAAAGTGATGCCAACCGGTCATCCCTCCCACAAAAACAGAGGGGACCTGCTCCACCATCTGCTAGTGCACCTGCACGTAAGAACAAAGGTGAGTACAATCGTAATTCCTATAGTTTAATAGCTAAACCTACCTATCCACAAGGCAGTATGGTACCAAGGGGTAGTAAGAATCCGGGATGTGCTACGTGTGGTAGGAAACACCAAGGTAAGTGTCGTTCTGGGCAGAGAGGTTGCTTCAAGTGCGGGCAAGAGGGTCACTTTATGAGGGAGTGTCCTGAGATCATGCAAGGTAATGGTAATAGGGGCAATAGGGCCCAACCTTCTTCAGTTATTCCACCAGATAGAGCTGCACCTCAAGGAGCTACTTCAGGTACTGGCGGGGAAACAAGCCGCTTTTATGCTATCAACAATCGCCAAGAGCAAGAGGATTCACCAGATGTTGTCACTGGTATGATCCAAGTCTTTGACTTTACTATTTATTCTTTCCTAGACCCATAAGCGAGTTTATCTTTTGTAACTCCTTATGTTGCTATGAATTTTGATGTTATTCCTAAGCGACTTAGTGAACCATTCAGTGTTTCTACGCCTGTTGGTGAGTATATTCTAGCAGATAGAGTCTATTGTGATTGCCCATTTCCGTCAATCACAAGAGTAGCATGGCTGATTTAATTAAGTTAGACATGCTAGAATTTGATGTCATTCTTAGTATGGACTGGCTTCATGCATGTTATGCCTCAGTTGATTGAAGAACTCGAGTAGTCAAGTTTCAGTTTCCAAATGATCCAGTTTTAGAGTGGAAAAGAAGTTCAGTTGTGCCTAATAAGGGTCGTTTCATTTCGTACCTTAAGGCGAGGAAGTTAGTTTCGAAGGGTTGTATCTATCACTTAGCTCGAGTTAACGACTCAAGTATTAAAGTACCTCCCATTCAATCATTTTCTATAGTAAGAGATTTTCCAGAAGTCTTTCCTGATGACTTACCCGGAGTCCCTCCTAAGAGAGAAATAGACTTCGGTAAGACATCATTCTAGATATTCGTCCTATCTCCTTTCTACCATGTAGAATGGCAACCACAAAATTGAGAGAGTTGGAAGAGCAGTTAAAGGGATCTGTTAGATAAGGGTTCTATTTGACCAAGTTGACTCAGAAGACAGTGAAATTCCAATGGTCTAAATCTTGTGAGAAAAACTTTCAGGAATTGAAAAAGAAGTTGACTACTGCCCCAGTTTTGACATTACCAAAAGGAACTCAAGGCTTTGGGGTGTAATGTGATGATCTAGAGTTGGCTGCTATAATTTTCGCTTTGAGGATATGGATTCATTATTTGTATGATGTTCATAAACAAAAAAATTGATGGCTTTGTAACAAGGGAGAGATGGTGTTTAGAGGTATCAAGGTGGATTGTGGTATTGGTTCCAAGGATAATTGGGATGATCACCTATCTCACATGGAGTTGCTTACAACAATAGTTACCATTCTAGCATCCAAATGACTCCTTATGAAGGTCTTTATGGGAGGAGATGTAGATCTCCTTTTGGATGGTTTGAAGTTGGTGAAGAAGGGTTGATAGAACTAGAGTTACTTCATCAAGCTATGGAGAAAAGGGAAGCAATTCAAGAGAGATTAGAAACATCGCAAAGTCATCAGAAATCCTACATGTGATGTTAGGAGAATGGAATTAGAGTTTGAGATAGCTGACTGAGTCGCTTGAAAGTTTCACCATGAAAGGTGCTATGAGATTTGGTAAGAAAGGGAAGATCAGTCCCCGGTATGTTGGTCCTTACAGAATATCCAAGAGGATGGGCAATGTAGCTTATGAGTTAGATCTACCACCAAAGTTAGCAGCAATCCACCCGGTGTTCCACATCTCCATGTTGAAGAAGTGCATGAGGGATACTTCACGTATTATATCAATTGGAGATATTGGTATCAAGGATAGCTTATCTTATGAGGAGGTTCGGGTTCAGAACCTAGATCGCCAAGTTCACAAATTGAGAACAAATGAAGTAGCATTCAAGTCAAAGTTCTGTGGAGATATCAGTTGGTAGAGAAGCTATTTGAGAAGATAGAGGGGATATGAAGGAGAATACCCACATCTCTAAGGATCCGTAAAAGTTCCAAATTGAGGTACTAATACTTTTCCTGGCATTGATATTAAGTTGGCATATTGAATTTGCATTGTGTTTGATGGGTGTTTAAACGGTATGTTTGATGTGACGCCTTTCGCCTAGTAAGAGTAATCTCATTCGAGGACGAATGTTCCCAAGGGGGAGATATAGAAACATCTCGCAAATTGAAATAGCTAGGAAGAAGCTAAGAACTTGAATTAATCGATTTTGGAAATAGTGGCAAATCTGGAAAATTGTTTAAGTTAGGAAAAGTGAATTTTTGGTCAACTTCAAACGGCCATAAATCCTAGATCAGGATGAGTTAGGTGTACTTCCAGATGTGGTTGGATATATCTTGGAATGATATTTCCAAGGCCGCCGATTTTGGACGATTTCGACATCGTATGAGTGAGTTATGCCCTTTGGAAGTTGGGCTGTTGGATTAAGAAAAGTTTAATCCGGATATGTGAAGGGTAAACTAGTCTTTTCCTTACCTAATTTGCCTATTTTGTTTTTAGGGATTAATTGGGGTAAAACAAGACTTTATTCAATTTAGAAAATTAGAATTTACGCTAGGGCTTGGAGAGGAGAAGAAAGAAGAGAAAAGAGGAGAGAAATCAAGAAATCGCCACGAACGTTCAAGCTTTGCGAGTGAAATTCGTCGTGGGTGATCCCTACAAGGTATGTGAGATCTTTTCATGTTGGGTTAGTTCACCCACTCACCAACTTGTTTCAATCCAATTGTTTTGAGTTGTTTACATGTTGTTTACATGTTGAAGAAGTAAGGTTCTTGATCGCTATATCATCATTATAGCTGTTATGAGATGGTTGTCGGTTAGAGAAACTCCCACATCAGTTATTGTATTTTTATATACATCAGTTAATTTGTATTTCTATATACATCTCAAATTTATTGTATTTTTGCATACACAGAGTTATATAATGTTTTTAAACATCTTTCCTGTATATTGAACTTGTTTTAAATTGTTTTATATTGAAATGAGTCAGTCAGGTTGAGTTGAGTTGAGCCAGTTAAGTTTTTTAGTTTCGTTCCGATCCCTTTTCTAGCCTATGTTGTTTAGCATTCCAACTCGCATACTCATACATTCAATGTACTGATGCCAGTTGGCCTGCATCGCCTTATGATGCAGATTCAGGTAATCAGGATCAGCATCCAGCGCGCCGTTAATCCAGTTGAGCACTCCAGAGTTAGTGGTGAACCTCCTTGCATTCAGGAGGACTCTTTTATTTCGTTTTCCTAGTTTTTTTTCTTTATTAGGATGTTGTGGGGTATGTCTCAACATCCATCTCAGTATTATAGAGGTTGCATCGACAGTCAGATAGTTAGTATTGAGTCTTTCATCTATGTATTTGCAGATACTTTGTTTTGAGACATAAATTGCTATTTTGGCTAAGATGTTATCATTTAAACTATTGCATTGAGTTTATTCTTATGAGTTAGGTCTTCCATTGAGTTAAGTAAGCTAGGCCAAGGGTCCTCTTGGGGCCAGCGATGGTTTCCGAGTGCCGGCCACGTCCAGGGTGTAGACTCGGGGTGTGACAACTTGGGTGGGCAAGTATCATATAGAAAACTTATCTTTTTTCAGGGGTTAGAAGAATCCCTATTTATAGAGATTTCTTCCTAGTCCGAGGAAAAGGAATACCATGTCTTTCCTTAGAATAGAAAGACATGTGCATCTCCCTTTTCTTAGAAAAAACAATCATGTTTATCTCCCTTTCCTTAGAATAGAAAAAGTGATATACTTCTCCCTTGACTTAGAATAGAGAAAGATACATACTTCTCTCTTTCCTTAGAATAAAGAAAGACACATACTTCTCCTTTTCCCTTTAGAATAGATTCTGAGTTCTAGTAAAATATGGAAACATTAGGGACCACATAATTAATTACTGAGGCTTCCTATTATGGAAATAAGTCAAAATAATTAATTTGTATTATTCTTACCATAATAAATTACAAATCATTCCACTAGAAATTCGTAATTGCAGTCCTCTATTTATATTTCGAAATTCCCCATTAAATACATATATAATTCTCCATGTTAAGATTACATAACCTAATCAATAAATTAAATTACTGACAAACTTAATTGAATGATCAATTTCCTTTAAAGGACTACTTAACTTATTTTATGTGCCGGATTCATAAATCCACTTGCAAGGTTTGACACTATGAAAATTTTTAAGCTTCTCAAAAGGCATATCATCAATATCTATATCGAGACATGGATTCCGTCAACTAACTTATTATTTCACCAATATATATATTATCATCATCCAATCTACCAAGTATATTGACCCATCTTAGAATCTCACCTTTTAATAAATCAAAACGATAATTAACATATAAGGATAATAATAGTTATAATAGGATTAAGAATATAAGTACACATTCGCCCATCAATAAATGGACCGTTTGTTTCGGAGACACAAGACAACCCTAGAAAGCATTTTTTCTACAAGTCATCTCGAGGCTTTCAAACGCATCCAAGCAATTGGTATCCGATTGAAAGATAGAAAGCATAGATTCGCGTCGCCTACTTGCTGAAAGCAAAAATGGAATGGCCGATCATGAATTCTATGACGTTTTTTAAATAGTTTAGAGAATATGTTTTTGTCAGTCAGTCTAAAGCAACTATCTCTACTCGATCCCATTCAATACATACAAAATGCACTAGCACAAGAAGTTGGAACTATACCATTCCCATAATCAAGATAAACTACATATAATCTTGTGCTACAATCGTAACGATGGCATGTCCAATTCCCATATTAGATTGTGAACAAAAAAAATTATACTTATAAGAACCGATGATTTAATCCTTTGTGTATAAGCTTAAATTCTATACAATAAATCATATACTACGTAAGTAAACAGACAGCATAAACGAATATATGATCTATTAAAAATGAATAAATAATTATTCTATAATAAATACTATATCTAAACACATGATTAATAGTATATATTCCAACAGTTGTTTAGGTGGGAAATCAGGAAGCCATCGATTTCATAATGCAGTCATGTCTGGGGAAAAGAGCATGCAATAAGTGGCTACTTCAAATGAAAAGGAAGAAGCCAAAATTGATTGTGTAAGTAAAAGTCCTTCACCAAAGTTACGACGAGTTTCCCTAATCAAGTCAAATAGAGTGAAAAGTCGTTATCCATGATGTAAGAAAACCATCAACAACTGGATGACAAGTGAAGATGAATTTGGCAATGAAAATGATATATTTGTCCACCGACAAAGGCTAGGCGAGTTTCAATGGTGAAGCAAACAAAGAGGAATATGAAAATTTATTGCCCAAATCAAGGAAACATGAGTGGTTTGAAGAAGAAGAAACATTCCAATGCTATTATGTCTGCTTGCAGAGAACATGGAAACCTTGTTGTGTCAAGGGTTAGTTCAAATGATATCACTGTAATGATAATTGATCTGACTCATTTCAAATCGTAGTATGGTATTGTTAGTTCAGTCAGTCATCCTAGTATGATAGTCAAGAATATTCATCATGCTTCAAGTGAGATGTGTTCCTTTCAAACCAAAGAAAACTCCAAATATATATCTACACTAATTATCTGCTTCATTGAAGTGAGTACATGTTTAAGGAAAAAATACACAAGATACGCTGTCAAGTTGATTGCAGG
Source organism: Solanum piurae (assembly GCA_029582685.1). Lineage (NCBI taxonomy): Eukaryota > Viridiplantae > Streptophyta > Magnoliopsida > Solanales > Solanaceae > Solanum > Solanum piurae. Next base: position 7,726 of record JAJOOO010025964.1, read on the forward strand.
CACGTGGAAGGACAAGTATGAAGCGGATAAAAACCAAAAGAACAAGGAACACTACCCCAAAGGAATAAACCCGAATTTGAATCAAGCATTCGATAGAGGACGGTAGGGGTAGTCGGGTAGCAATTTTGACCCATATAAGTGAAATGACTCTATTTTTCCCATATTAAATTAAATGGATCACTTATATTTTCCTAAATGGGTAAATATAGACTTCGATCTATTTAATCCATATATCACACATTTATCATAAAAATCCCTAATTGCACTATTTGTTTTTTAAAACAAAAAATTGGGGATGCAGTGGGGGACAGGAAGGGTGGGGCAAACAAAAAAATTTGGAAATCTTTTGAAAAAAATTTATAAAACATTTTTTGGGTGTGGGTGGGAGGTGACCTGGGGTGGGGGTGGTAGGGTTGGCAAAGATAATTAAAATTTGTTTTTTCAAAAAAAAAGTTCTTTTAATTTTTTTTGGGAGAGGGAGTTGGCAATTTTTTTCAAAAAAAGAAAGAACTGTTTTTTAAATTTTCTTATGGGGGTGGGGTGGGGTCTAAATGTATGAAAAAAATTATTTTAAAAGAATAATAATATAGGGGTGGGGTGGTAGGGCTTGAGGTATTAACAATTTTGCTTTGATTTAATAATTTTTGGTTTTTGAAGATTAAAGTGGGTTACAACTAGTGGAGTAGCCACATGGTCGTCAGGGTGTCCAATTGGACAACTTTCATCGGAAAAAAATACTATATATACAAGTAAAATGATACACGAAATGATTAAATAACATATTTGGGACATCCTTAACATAACAAGCTATTGTAGCCCAGTGGTTCCACCTCCTTGGAATGAGGTACTACTCATGAGTTCAAAGCTCACTAATTCTACTTTTTGAAAACAGTTTTACTGTGCTATTTCTAGACAACCTTTGTGAAACTCCAGATATGTGTGATTGTGATCCAATCTATTTTTACTCAATCCGATCGTATCCAACCTTTTGTCACCCCTAAGGAGAAGTTAACGGACAACTTTTACAATTAAATGTCATTTAAATTACTCATTCAATGCAAATTAAGAGGTAATGATTCTTGGGCATTAAAACTCTAAGGATTCACCCTTAAAAAGGGACCAGATCTTCATGATCGAAAGGACACGTGACATCATCTACTTAACAATTGTTCCACAAGTTATAAAGTAAATTTTCAATATATTTCTATTTTTTTTTGTTTATTTTTGCATTGTTCATCTAGTTCTACAATACTCCGAAGCGTTTCTAATAAAGGATTCCTTTGTAATCAAGCTTCAAGGTAGTCAACTGTACAATTGCGCCATCTTTAGTTAATCAAGTTTGTTCTAGTGGCAGCAATACACCAGGAAATAAGCCGTCTGCGTGCAACAAAAAGTGGGATAATTGGTACTCATCTTCTCATCTAATGTTCAGAAATTTTGCAGAAAGTGGGATAATTTGTACTCATCTTGTAATCTAATGTTCAGAAATTTAGCTGATATATAAAGAGTCAACAAACTAAATCCCAAGGAAGTGGGATAAATGGTTTACTAAGGGCTTAGCATGCAATTTTTTGTTCCTGAAGTTACCATTCAATTAGGAATATAAGGTGGATATTATGCCTTCTTCAACTCTAATTACGAGAAAAATTTACCGGCTAAGATGATAGAGATTCCTCATTTTTTTACTCTTTGCTTTTTTTCCTTTAAAACTAGTTCACTGACATGGCTCGTTATCTAGTCAACAGTAGTAACAATTAGAGAATCATAGTTCATGTATATATAGGGCTAAAGTGTTTAACAACACATAACTTTGTGAAAAAAAACAAGTAAAATAAGAATAATATCTTGAACCATATTTATGTGTTTTGAATTTTTTATTAAAAAGAACTACAATAGTTGATGAACTCCCAAATAAGGCAAAAACAAACTTGGAATGAAAAAATGAGGGAGAATTCATAATAAAGGAAAGCGGGGAACGTGCGTGTTAGAGAATCATAAAATTATACTATTTTTTTGTATATAATATTCTAGTTGAGTTTTAGGGATATAGATATCTAGTTACCTCAATTAGTCTTTTCTATAGATCAATTATAACCATTGTTTTTCTTCATATACATTGAAATTACTCCATACTGCTGTTGTAACATGGTATCAGAGCCAAGGTTATAGCTTCAACTGAGTTAGCCCTACCTAGTTGGAGTTGAATCATCTTCATAGCCAGGAGACACTGTTTCGTTACTAGAAGTTAATAGTAATTTTTTTTTATGACTATTACATTAAAATTAACCCGGTGAGTCTCACATTCCGTTGACTCCATTCTATTCACATTTTCTCGACGTGTGTGTGAAGGCAAGTGGTATATCTGTCTAGATCATCTTTGATTAATGTTGATCTTATTTTTCTGTCATCTATTCTTATTTCCGACCATCATCCGAGAAATTCACTTGTTTCCGGCTAAGAGATCTAGTTATTGTCTCATGCTTCTTTCTACCAACATCTGAGGAGTTTGGTAAATTATTTTCTAGTGTTTTCGATCGATATTTGGTTTTTCTGGGTTTCATCTTTAATATGTAGTTTGCGTCTTCTTGAAGTTACAGTTAGATATCATGAAAGTACAAGGTTTTGTTTCATTGGTCAAAGATTTGCATTTGACTTTTATGACATCTAGCTTTTGTTTACTCTCTTTTAAGAAATTGCATTACTGAATTGGTTTCTTTTGAAAAATATTTGTAGAGGATAAGTGGTACTACTATTTCATTAATAGATTGATCAATAAGAGAATGAATTTTCTTACTACGAATAATTCAATTTTTGATAAAATAATTTCAATTCCAACACACGAGCTTGCAAAATTTTCTCAATACCAAGAATCATTGAATAAATTCACTTCGGCTATTAAAATTGCTAAGTCTGATGAAACATATCGCATCACCTCTTCAAATGAATGGGTGATTGATTTAGTGCCACAAATCATAAAAACCGCTAATTCCAATATATTTTTCTAGCATTCAATAACACAAAGCTCCCTTTCTGGTCACTGTAGCTGATGGAATTATTTGTAAAAGTGTTGGATTTGGAATTGTTACCTCCTCTATTGCCCTATCATATGTATTAAGCCTATCAAAATTGATTTTGAATTTGATCTTTGTCAGTAAATACATATAACTTAATTGTTATATTTATTTTTTTCTCGATCATTGCCTGTTTCGTGATCTTAAGACAAATCAGATAATTATTGGTAAATGACATGCATCTTATTATTTGTACATCCTTGATGAGTGGAATGCTCAGTCTGTTGTTTTCTCTAGTTTTGTGTCTCCATTTACTGCACATTGTCGATTAAGACATCCCTCTCTACCTCAATTAAAGAAGTTGTGTCCTTGGTTTTAGAATATTTCTTCATTGGAATGTGAGTCATATTGATTTACAAAATATCACAACTTGTAATTACACCATGTTATTAGCAGGAATTCATAACCCATCTCTCAGAATTGGAGAGTGCAATTACCCCTTGCCAATTACTCTCAATTACCTACTGACCAAGTAATTACATGGTCAACCAAGCATGTCAAATAGTGTAATTACACAAAATTCAGTTACTAGGTTCACTTTCCAAACAGGCTTTAAGAGTTTTATTTATGGGGAGGTTTTCTACTACAATTTTTATGCTTTTTATTGGTTTTTAAATATGTAGGCTAATTGGCCAAATCATATAATAATATTTTCATTTTTAGTAAGTTTTCATCATATAATTTATCACCGATATTATTTGCAATTGTAAGCTTCCGCATGACGCTTTTATTCTTTCAATCCCAACAATATCTACTCTAGTTGGTGACTCTTTTATTTCCAAGTGTCTTTACCGAGGTTGTATAGTAGAGATTGTTGGTCGTTAGACCCATATAGACTTGATAGAGCTAGAGATGCTATACTTTAATTTTATTCTGGGCATGGATTGATTGATATATTTTTACCCCAACATTGACTATCACGGTGGTTGTTCTCACTTTCTTTCACCCCCTATTACAGAAAATTACAATTTTATATAACATCGGCCTTTTATTTTATTTTAAAAAAAAAAGAGATAAAGTATCAAAAACACACCTAAACTATATAATTTTTTTGAGTTTCATACATAAATAATTGGGAGTGAGTGTCATTCCTAAACTATCACTTGTTAGTTTGAGAAACACACCTCAGTGGCGTGTGTAATACACTCTCTTTTATTTGCAAAAACATTGACACATGACAATCCACATGGATAAATTATTTTACCTTGAAAATAAATAAATAATAAACAATTAGTATAAATTAAAATTAAAAATTATAGTATTAATATCCCAAAAGATTATTTTTTTTTCAAAAAGTGAAATTTAAAATATTTTTCTCACCCCACTCCACCACCTCCCCCCCCCACCCGAGGACATCCCCCGTCCTTTTATTTTTTAAAATTTCTTTAATAAAATATTTTTTTTAAAATCATACTGTAACACCCCAGATTCGAGAAGGAAAAAAAATTCCAGATTTTCAGAAGTTGCAGGTGCCACTGACGGAAGCCACCTACAGACCGTCAGTCAGCTCCGTCGATGGGCCAGCCAACTTTCAGTTTCACACTTCAAATTCCAGCCTTCAGTCACGAATGATAGTCGACCAGTACGGACCTTCATTCGACTCATGGTCCGTCAGTGACTACGACAACAATTAAATCAGGGGTCTTTTGGTCTTTTCCTATTTCGTTGTACCCCTAAGCTACGTCGTTTAGACTCTAAATTATGAGCTTTTAGTCAGTTTAAGCCTAGAAACATAACTAGAACTTACCTAAGTCAGATCATTCTTCATAAACTTAGAAAATTTAGAACTCTAAGAGGAGAAAGAGGTCAAGAACCCTAGTTCAAGAACGCAACAAGTTTCCTCCAGTTCCAACCTTGAAATCAAGGGATTTCTCCGTAAAATTCGTCACCAGGTATGTGGAATTTCACTAGTGGGTTTCCTTTTGCCCATTAGGTCCCTAGAATTCAGTCAGATTCTTGATTCCATGATTACGAACAGACCGAGGGTTTCTATAATTTCAACAGATCATCATGAATTAGTTATTCAAATGTTCCAAATCAGATTATCATATTTGTACTCAGTTTATTGCATGAATTTCAGAACCCTAGCTATGTATTTCTTTAGTTCTTGAATTACACATGCTAGGTCAGATATTTCAGTTATTCAGATATACATGCTCCAGTTTTGAATGCCACATTACCACTATATTTCAACATAAACCCTATTTTGAGTTATAAATCTTGAGAAGCTTTTTTTAAGACAACACTTGAGTTTTAAACTGAATTTTTGAGAAAGTTAACATGAGTTTTGAGAAAGAGATTCTAAAACATGATTAGTATGACAATCGAGTAGGTCATCAATGTATGAACAGTATGGTATCTAGATATACCATCAATGTTATGCAGTATGACTTCCCAAGTCATCAATGGTCATAGTATAATATGATTTTGAATTGTTTTCTAAGAAGGAATTTTCAAGTATGAGTATCTACATGTCAGTATTTTGAGCTATTCAGTATTTCAGTCAT
>JAJOOO010025965.1:0-16152 GCA_029582685.1 Solanum piurae
TATATTATACAAATTCTGAATTATACAAAAGTTATACAAATTATATTATACAAATTCTGAATTATACAAATGCGCGAATTATACAAAACTAAAAAGCTGAGTTGTGTAATTATAGCTAAAAGTAAGCCGCGAATTGTAATTAAGGTAAACTATAGCTATATTAAGTAATTAACTAGTATATGTTTGCTTATACGCGTAATTTTCCCTAAAATAATATATTTAAAAAATATATATACTTTTTATCATAAATAATCAATTTTTTCTATAAAAATTTCAACACATAATTTATTCAAAATTTGGTGCCCCCAAAATTTGGGGGCCCAAGGCAAAAGCCTTATTTCCCAAAGCATAGAGCCGGCCCTGGTTATAAAAATGAGAGAAGTAAAAAAAGCGCAGGTGCTAGGAATTGATCCTGCAACCACACGCACAAGCAACCAAACTTTGGTTGAGCGATTCCAACCACTGAGCTCTACTATAATCTTGTTTTCAAGGTGTCCAAATTATTATATACACTGCTATTACCTAGCATTTTACCTAAATACGCCATATAATTTTCCGACGAATGATGTCCAATTGGACACCCTCGACATACTGTAGTCCGCCCCTGGCCGAACTAGAACATAACCCCAATAATTGATATGTTTCTACTTTTTTAGAAAAATTGTTCATTTATCTTTATTGCATCCAAAACGTCAATCTCGAGGCTCCTATTCGCCCTAAGAAAAAGAAAAATGTGATGAACTTTCTTGTCTAATTCAAATGGTCGTTCATTAGAGAAGGAACAAGAAGGGGATCGAGGGGTAAGGGCTGGATAGCAAGAAGAGAGAGAGAGAGAGGAGACGAGTCGTTCGTTGAAGAAGGAAAGGAAAGGAGAGGAGTCAGTGGTGGAGAGCAGAGAGACAGAGGGGATGAGGGCGAGACCCATATTTTATTCCCTTTTTAGGGATTTGCTTCTTATTTTTTCAACAAAAAAGGTCAAAATTATCCTCGAACTATTCCAAATAGCTCATATATATCCTTTAATTATGTTTGGGATCAAAACTACCCTTGTTGTCTATGTTTTGGACCACAAATACCCTTTAAAATGTTATCTTTTCCATTAGAACTGACGTGCCAGTCCAACATTACAAAAATATCTTCCTCTCAATAATGTTGTTCTTCCTTGTTTATCCATCACAAAAAGGAAATCAAATATAATTTTTCCATTGTTCTTGTTTGAGTTGTTGTTCGAACTTTGGAACTCCAATTTCAAAGTGTGCTGAGTTTGTTTGAAGTTGTAATTGCCTGTTGAAGGATCGAGTTCATTATTTGGGTTTTGGGGTCATTGATTCACAAAATCGATTTTTAGATTTCAGGCTTTTTAGAACTCTTTCATATACTCTATTTTTATATTTTGGGGGATTTCAACTCAAATCTTCAAATATCAATCTTCAAACTAAGAATTCAGTTGTTAAATGTCAATTTCCAGCTTCAATTGTAATATCCAAGCAATTTTTAGTAACATTCAATTAAATTTCTTCAAAAAATTTGCACTTCAAAAACCAAACAAAAGCTAAAAATTTCTCACCATAAGCTTTCAAATGAGTAACTATTTGTGAGTTTCAACACAAAAAGAATGACTTCAAGAGTTTTTCAACATCTTTCAACTTCGAGAATTAAATTTTCAGCCTCAGATTCGATGACATCAAAATCTAAACAATGAACTCCATTCAATACACAACTACTATCTCAAATGAACTTCAGCAGACTTCGAAATTCAAATTTCAAAGTCCGAACAATAACTCAAACAAGAACAATGAAAGAACTATTTTTGATATATATATTATTATTTTTAAAATTGTGATAGAGATGAATAAGGAAGAACAACATAATTGAGATAAAGAGATTTTCGCCATGTTGGACTGCCTAGGTGGATTGCCATGTCAGCACATATGACAAAGATAACGTTTTAAGGTATTTGTGGTCCAAAACATAGACGACAAGTGTAGTTTTGATCTCAAACATACATAAAAGGTATATATGAGCTATTTCGAATAGTACGAGGATAATTTTGACCCTTTTTCATTTTTTCAATTAAGGGAATATGAGAGAGTGAATTATAAGGCGGATAATCGAATCCTCACCAACAAGGTAAGTTCAGGTAGCCAACCAACTGAGCTACTAAGATTCCCCTAGTAATTTTTTATAAAATTATAATTATAATTATAATTATGTTTGATAATATTTTAAAATTATACGTCACGTCCTTACTCTTCAACTAAGCGCACATGTGACACTTGAAAACCGGCTCACATTTTTGCACAACTTGCTCATATATTTTGCTATATATGTCAAGTCAGCTTAAGATACTAAGGATCTCTAAGAGAATGGTAGAGAGACTCAAGAGATATGTTAGGAAGTGTAGGGAACTTTAATATTATAAGAAGAAGAAGAAAAAGAAGTAAGGGCATGTTTGGATTGGCTTTTGGCTTATGACTTATAAGCCAAAAGTCATATGTTAGGATTTCTATCTTATGACTTTTGGCTTATTTTTGTTATTTTGGCTTTAAAATAAGTGCTTACAAGCACTTTTTAACTTTATCCAAACACTTCAAAATTGCTTAAAAGCTATTTTGACTTAAAAACACCTAAAATAAGTCAATCCAAACGGGCACTAAATTGGGAAAGAAAAAAAAAAAAAGGAATGAAACCATTGAATGTTTTAATAGGTGGGATCCAAAGAGGTTCATGTGGTTAAAATAATAAATGCATCCTAAATTTCAATATTTTTATTTTGGAAAGACTTTAACTTTGCTTTGAAAAGAAAAGGTTATTATGGTCTTTTACATGTTTATGGCAAAATTTTGACCAAAATTTTCGGACAGTTTAGGAGCTCCCTTTTAATTTTACTTTTACTTTTATTTTTAATAACAAAATTTTATGACCTCATAAATATGTATAAAAGTAATAATTTTGAAATATTAATTCAAAAATCTTCAAGTCTTTGTTTTTTTTAAAAAGAAAATATTACGTGCTAGATTCAAATTCTATCACTTAAATTGAAAGAAGAAGACATTAAATTGGTTTGGTTGAACCTTAGCTTGGTCAAAAAAGCAAGAAGCAGCACCCATTAAGGGTGTGCAGTAGGAGAAAAAAAATTCAGAAAATTTATCTTAATTTTCATATGAATGGATGATTAATATACATATTTTCACTAAAAAAAAACATGTTTCTTAAAAATGAAAAAATTTAAATTTTCTAATAAAATAAAAATAATAAATTCTACAATGACAATTTACATTAATTATTCTTCACATCCTCCAACACACTTCATTTTCATTTTCATTCCATCGTTACCACCCCACATCATATCCCCTTACATAATAGATTATATATAAATATTTTTAAAATAATATTTTTTTTATTTACGTACCGAACATATGAAATTATACAAAAAAAAAAAAAAACTATAATTGTCTAAAATTGAAAGTTGTTTCAGCGTCAAATGAAAGTTAGTCCCACCACCGTCCTAGAATATCGCTACTCATGTTCTGTTAGCAGTGACATTTCAACTTAGCAATGTCACCGACACCCTTCGCCCACAAAAACCCACAAAATCTCAAAGGCATGTCATCTACATATTTTTATTTGTCACATTTGAATTTGACACATTTATTAGAAAAATAATGATTGATATAATTATTGTATCACACTATCAATTCCTATTAGTTGATGTTTAATACTCTCTCTGTTCAGTTTTACTTGTCATTTATTCCTAAAATAGATTTTCATAGTCACTTTTGACATATCAAGAAAAGACAATAAATCATTTCATGTTTTATTCTCAGCGTTAAATACTTATTTTCCAAATAATTTTCCAAGACATCTTTTAATGGGAGATAGTTTGGTAAAATACTTACATCATTAATTATTTTCTTAATGGATGTACCAAGTCAAACTGTGACAAGTAAAAGTAATTAAACGGAGGGAGTATTATGTTTTGAAAAAAAGATTTATGGAATAAGTAATTAATGTTATGTATACGTAAAACATGGAAAAGAATATAGTAATTGTTTTTTCTTAATATGTTAAAAATCACAATTTAACTTCTTCTTTTTTAATTTTACTCTTAATAACATAATTATGAAATTGATGAAGTATACTAATAGGTCAACACGAGAGGTGAGTGTCTTAAAACCATGCACGTTCCTTTCTACTTATATATATATATCTCCCATTCTTCAATGCTCTCACCTGTCCCCTAACTATAACAATAAATTTTCCCCTTCCTCCCCTTCTATATATTTATTAATTAATTCATTATTATCAACCAAAAATTTTATTCATAGGCTTACTAGCCAAAATTAAACTACGTGCATGCTCATTATTACTATAAAATTAAGTGTGGGACGTTATTATGGGTAATTTATTTTGTGGAGTGATTTTGGTACTTTTATGTATAACTAGTACTTGTCCTTTGATGAGCTATGCTGTTGATGAGGATTTTTTTCAATCAGAATGTTTGGAAGTGCCAACGTCCGAGTTTTTGGGTTCTGTTAAGTCTACCATCGACATTGTTCGTCAAGTAACTTCGTTAGTGTCAAAATTCGCTAGCTTCTTTGGCGATTTTCGACTTTCTAATGCCATTTCTGATTGTCTTGATCTGTTGGATCTCTCAGCAGATGAACTTACTTGGACTCTTACTGCTTCTCAGAATCCCAAAGGTATCTATCTAATTTATTTACATTGTATTGACTTTACCAATAGGGTTGTGATTGAGTGATAAGTACTTCTTCGTCTTTAATCAGATGTTTCGAGTTTAGGGAGTGTTTTACCTGACTTCCTGATGCGCGAATCTAGATTTAATGAGACTTTAATGTGGGTATTGGATACTGAATAGAAAACCAAAAAAAAAATTTACCTATCTTTAATTTGTTCATTTTTGATGAGTTATGCACTTTAGGAAAAGGTTAACGCACTTAATTTTTTCTGCTCTTTTTGAGATACTCGCTTTAAACCTTTAATTCGCAATAGGTGTCTGTCTTGTTCCTTTATCTTTTAGGCCTGTTTTACGCTTTATTCGAGTAATAAAAGTTTACTACTCCCGCTATGCTATTGGTATTTACTTGTCAAAGAACTGACACATATATTATGAAAATAATGATTTGTACAATAGTGTACTATTGAACCCATATTAATTGATAGAATCTCAAACAAATTTATTCGGTGTGTTTTTTCAAAAACATTAACTCAATGTTAATAAACTGAGGGTATAATTAAAAAAAATATTATCCTTCTTTGATTTGTAAAAAATGACAAGTAACAAAAAAGTCTAATTATGAAATACTTAACAAATAAATAGGGACAGAGGGAGTACTACTTTAAAAATCAAATAGAAAGTTTTTAGCTCCAATTCTCTGTTTTATGCTCTTTTTAGTTTTTCTTAAAGAGGACGTCTTTTTTTTAAAAAGTTTTAGTATTTTTCTTTTAAATTAATGGTCAAAAATATATTCAATTTTTTTTTATGAGTTTCACGTCCTAATTATCCTTTGTTCTTTTTATGAACCTTAGGTTCGAAAATCCCCCTAGTAAAAGATGTTTAAATAGGGTATTTATATGGTCTAGGATGAGTAGGAAGTCGTCCTAGTCAAACCAAATTTCAATAGGAAAGCTGAAATCGAAGGAATGTGGGCGGGGAGGAACTAGTAAGGGCCCGCGCGGGGTTCATGAGTGACCAGAGGCAGATCCACATTTATATATAGGAATGTACGTGAACCGTTAATTTCGAATAAAATTATATATATATCTTAAGAAATTGGCAAAAACTAGAATATGATTAATAGTATATCTATGAGGAGTAAAATGACCTTTGTATTATTGGTACAAGTCAAAGAAATCACCTACGAAACTAAGATTTGAATCCAGCTAAAGCCCTAATGTACTCAAAATATAGATTTTTTAGTTGAATACCATCCTCCCAAGGAGTAATCCAAAACACAAACAATTTGCAATCGAACATAATAAGTCATCTTGCATATAATCACATATCATAAGTCAAGGCGTAGTAACCAAAAATCATTTCACAATCGTCACACCATAATAGGGGCAACTAAAGAAAATCAATGTTCACTTGAAATTCTTGTTTAAAGTCGTTAAATCATGTGTTTTAATCATTGGTCAATTCATAGAGCAAAATTTGTGTTAAAATCATCACTTTAAAATTAAGTCCAATAGTCCCAATTGAGGAAAATAAAAATAGTTGAGTGATCTTCTTGTCCTAAAAAAAACAAAAATGATATTCCTAGAACATTTCCTATGAGAATTTACCCTGTTTAATTATTGTCTAGATTGTACCAAATGTTACCAATTTTCCCCAAAAGAAAATGTTTATATACTTCTCAAATCTTTTACGTCTTTTATCATAAAAAGAATAATTGGAGATCTACTCTAACATTTACATGATTTTCAAATTTGTTGGGGTCAGCTTTATGTTAACTTTAATATGTCATATCCCATATTCTAAAGAATCCGATCCTAGGATAATCTTGCCAAAAAATGTCGGAGTGATTTCGACTTTAGAGTCGTTTGAAACTGTCGGTGTAATATACCATAAATATAATAATTTACAGTTAAAAATAAAATTACATTTTAAAATGCTAGACCAACAAAACTTCTATATAACGAACGTGAACTTAGAATAAAGAAATGTCAAATCGTGAATTGAATAATTACCTAACTTATTATACTCCCTCTGTCCCAATTTATGTGACACATTTCGCTTTTCGAGAGTCAAACAGTTTGAGTTTGACCGAGAATTTGCTCATGAAATCTTCAATTTTTTAAAAATAAAATTTATATATTTATAAACTACATAAAAAGTACTATAAGTCACAATAATTGATAATTCAAAATATTTAAAAGATATATGAAAAATTTACGGTCAAAGATAAACTTGTTTGAATCTCGAAATCCGAACTATGTCATATAAATTGGGACAGAGGGAGTAGTATTTATTTATTTATTTTTAATGTATATGTGAGTCATTTCTATAACGTGGAATATATCAATTTTAACTAGCAAAGTAAAAAAGTATATCAGACTTTTTTTCCTAATATTTATTTATTTTTGAAACATACATTACATTTTTAATAACATTGGTGGTACGATGGGACAGGGAAAAACAACAGTACAGGTAATTTAAGTGCAGATTTGAAGAATTATTTAAGTGGAGCATTAATTAATCAAGATACGTGCATCGAAGGATTTGATGGCACAAACGGACTAGTCAAGAATTTGGTTGCGGGAAGTCTCAACCAAGTCTCATCATTAGTCCGCGACATTCTTCTTATGGTCCGCCCCGTCCCTAAGAAAAACGTCTTCCCCTCGGAGGCCAATGCCAGACGTGGGAAGCCGTGGCAATTCTCTCGAGAAAGAAAATTAACGTCAAATGAAGAAGACAACAACTCATTCCCTTCGTGGATCAAACGAAAAGATAGAAGGTTATTGCAAGCATCAAGTCCGACTAAAGGGGTAGTTACGGACGTTGTGGTAGCTCTTGATGGAACTGGTAATTTTACACGAATTAAAGATGCGATAGATGCAGCACCACAATTAAGTACAAAAAGATTTGTGATATATATTAAGAAGGGAATCTATAAAGAGTATGTGGAGATTAGCAAGAAAAAATGGAATATTATGATGATTGGTGATGGAATTGATGTTACTATTATTTCTGGGAATAGAAATTTTATTGATGGATGGACCACTTATAGATCTGCAACATTTGGTAAGTTTTCATTTTCATTTATTGTCATATATTATCATAATTCACGTGAAGTAACGTACTCAATATTTCAAAACATCCCCCCACTTTTATTTAATAATGATAGGACGCATATTGATAAGATTATAAAAATACCACTATTTTTATTCTGCTTTTTAAACATGGCCCATAAGGTATGTCTGCAAATATTGGTCAATCATTTCATTGATTGACTAATTAATTACTCTTTCCATTTTAAATAATGTAATTTTTCTTTTTTTAAATAATTTCTTAACTTAATTTTTTTTATATAAAACATTTAATATCATAAGTTTGATGGGTACTTTGTTATATTCTAAATAATTTTAATTTAATTAAAATAAAAAATACCCTTTTTTATATTTTCTTTAACTCTATATTCAGTCAAAATGGAAAGCTTGAATTATGTTATAAGTAAAAAAAGAAATTATTATATGGAAATTTTGAAAGTTGGAATTGCAGTTGTGTTTGATCATAACTTTTAAAGATAATATTTAAAATTTAAATGTATTATTTAAAAATATATAAAATATTATTTGAACTTGAAATATAATTTAAATAAGGTTCTTTTATGAAAATAAAAAAATATTAGGATTTATTTAAAAACAAAATAAATTTAAAATGAAAAAAAGAAGTGAAAACCTTAGTTTTGGTTGAATCTAGAATTTCATGGCTAAACAGAAATAAAGTGAAATAATTATTCAGAAAAAAATAAAAAAAAGTCGGTGTTCCTGTATCATATGTGCATAATTGCATATAATACATAAAATAAAATAGAATTACATGAAATAATTCATAAATTTAATCCCTAAATTATTACTACGTGTCTAACTCTTATCAACTACCAACATAAGACAAATGCAAATTTTGAAAATGATTTGATTCATCCCAAGTTACGTACCTAATTAAAATGTCGGTGTTCCTGTATCATATGTGCATAATTGCATATAATACAGCCAGGGCTGAGCTCTTTTTTAAGTCATCGAGTTGAGTTGAATTTTCTTAGTTGAAAAATTATACGGTAAGTATATATATACGAAAATTATCGAATAACAATCGTAAATGGTATGCAGATAACCTCTGTAATACTTTTGGGACATTGGTGCTTATGCCGTCTAAAAACTAGAACATATATAACATTTATATTAACGGTCATATATGTGTCATAATTTTATCCATCGACTCGATATTTATTAAATATTGAATCGACAGATAAGATTGTGTCACATGTCCCTATTTAGTCTCCCATTAGATGAAGGGCATATATGCTCTAGTTTTTGAACAACTGGCATCAATAACTTAAAAGTATAACGGAGGATATTTACATACAATTTACGATAATTCGGAGGTATATTTATCCTTTTTCCCTATTTAGTATGACCTTAGTCAAATTTCTGATTCTGAATACAGCGGTAAAAGGTCAAGGATTCATAGCACGAGACATAACATTTGAGAACACAGCAGGACCCGAAAAACACCAAGCAGTAGCATTTCGGTCCGACTCTGACTTATCCGTCTTGTTCCGATGCGCGGTGAGGGGCTACCAAGACACTCTCTACGCCCACACGATGCGGCAATTCTACAGAGACTGTACTATTACTGGCACAGTCGATTTCATTTTCGGAGACGGCACAGCCATTTTCCAAAACTGTCAAATATTAGCACGAAAAGGACTGTCACAGCAAAAAAACACAATTACAGCACAAGGTCGAAAGGAAATCGCTGAAACAACAGGTTTCACTATCCAATTTTCGAACATATCTGGTGAGCCGGATTTATTAGCTTCTCTCAATTCTACGTATACGTATCTTGGAAGACCATGGAAGACGTATTCGCGAACTGTGATCATGCAATCTTACATGAGTAATGTAATTAGACCTCAAGGTTGGTTAGAATGGAACGGAAATATTTCACTTGACACATTGTATTATGCGGAGTACCAGAATTACGGGCCTGGCGCTGGTTTGGGAGGTAGAGTCAATTGGCCTGGTTTTCATCTGCTCAATGATTCATCACAGGCGAATAATTTTACCGTTGCTCAGTTACTTTTGGGTAACTCATGGCTGCCTCCTACGGGAGTGAAGTATACTGCTGGTCTAGCGGTTTAAAGTTACTAGGACTGTCTTCGTTTTGTTTGTTATAATATCATATTTTGTTCTTTTTTAGTTGTATTTTTTGGATGCATTGGACAATTTTTATTTCTATGTACTCATCATGTAGTACTATTTTTATCCATTTTACTGGTACATTTATATAGATCAAGTATAAATACATGTTTAATGCGTGATTAATTAAGATCTTTGGATACTTTGGATGAACTATATTATGAGAATTAATAACTTTTGAATTTTATGCAGAGTTTTGATCTGAAATGATTAATTCGTATGGTTGGATTTGATTTCGTCACTCTGAAATTATTTTAAGTGACGATTATACTCTATATTCCAAATAAAATGTTACTCACTATGTTTTAATTTGTTTTTTCCTTTTTGTTTTGACTTGAGGGAGGGTTTAGTAAAGTGAAAAAAACTTTAGAAAAACGCAACATTACAACTAAAAGTGAACAGAGGGATTAATACATTTTCCTCAAAACTTTTTACGCTAACTTAACCTTAAATTTGTATGTAGGTGTTATTTTGAGCTGAAGTTTTGATGGTTAACAAACTTCGGACCTGTCCGTAAAATGAAAAGGACAATTGGCTAAAGCTGCAACTATGCCGAACTTGTTGTGGTTGGCAGGGGCGGACCTACAGTGGGTCAAGTGGGTTCATATGAATTACTTCGTTGAAAAATAACACCGTATATATATATATATATATATGTATTTAATCAGTTTTTTAAAATTGTATATGTATATATTAACTTTTGATCCACTAACATAAGTGTGACCCTTGGCTGAGTGGTGAACAAAGTTCAATTTTTCCAACCAACCCGAGCTCGAATCTCAATTGCCACATTTTAATTTTATTTTTTTATATCTTGAATCCACTTTGTGAAAATTTTGGGTCCGTCACTGGTGGTTGATGCGCGCGTCCTGCATTACAACAGAGTCTCAGCCAATGACATTACTTCTTGTGTTTGTGCCTATCCATCTAGGCTAAAAGATGACAGATATTTTTTATTTATATAATGGATAAGAGATTTAATGGGTTTCCATTCCATCTTCCACCAAATAAAATTGAGTGAAATCAAAATTTTACGCGTTTTCTACAAAAATAATAAAGCCAAACAACGATAGTTCACGTGGAAACTCCTTCTTTTTCAACTTAGGCAGTTGTATGACACATTTATGGCCTAGCTTTAATTAACTGATCTCCAAAATATCTCTGAGATGTTGATGTTCAACTAGTAGTACTTGTGCATCATGTCACATGAATTCATGCAATAAGGAGTTGTTTGTTACTCCCTCGGTCCCTTTTGTCCATTTTTAAATTAACACACCTATTAAGAAAATATTTATTGACATAGTCATGAGTTTACCATTTTTTCTCTAGTAATTATGAAGTGCATGAATTAAAAACTTTAGATTTTCAAGAAATTCTATCTTTTTCAAAGTAATTAATTGAGAGTATAATATGTAAAAAGAAATTGTCCCTTCTTAATTTCTCAAAATGGACAAGTAATTAGGAAAAACTAAAAAATGAAAAGTGGACAAGTAATTAGGGATAGAAGAAGTACATGGGATAGCGTATATTTTAGAATTAAGTTTAAGATAAAGTTTATATTATATTTAGTTGTAATTTTATTCGAAGCTTAATATCCTAACTCATCTCATTAAATTTAAGATTTCTTTATCCTACATTTCATATGTGATAAGAGGTTGAAAAATGTCTCCATATGTATTAGTAATGATTCAAGAATGCTCTCTTTTCATCCGTTGAGATCAAATTTGTTCCTCCTTCCACTCATTGGTTAAAAATTGTCCTTAACCTATTAGAAATGATTCAAATTTGTCTCTCAATCTATCTGTTAGATCAAATTGTCCTTAATATAAGGGAAATTTTCAAAAACAACAAACATTAGGCCTTAAATAGGACTCCATAGCTACAGTATTCGTAATTACAATTCGCAACAATATTTTGATTTGCTATGCATTTGTATTGTTGTATTTTTTCGTGGATTTTGGGGGGGAAAAAATACAAATACAAACTGATTTGTATTAAAATGAATACACTATAGGAGGTGAGAGATAAGTGAGATCAAGAAAGGGAGGATAGAAGATTGTATTTTATATTTATTTTGCATTGTATTATGTATTTTTTTAGTGCATAACTATTTTGTATTATGTATCAATGTATTCGAAATATAACGAATACAATTGATTCATCCTCTTTGTGATTGGATACAATTGATACATAATACATTTTACAGAGAGGATGAATGCATATTGTATTCGTATGAATACAAATACAATTGATACAAAAATACAAATATAGTTTTTCAAATACAATTGATATAAAATACAAAACTCTCACCAATATTTGATTGAATACAATTAATGCATAATACATTTGAATAGATTTCTTCATAGAGGGAGAGGGAGAGGGAGAGGGAGAGAGAGAGAGAAAAGGGATAGAGTTTTCTATAATAACAACATATAGTGATTTTTTGCAACTTTTTAAAACTATAGCTATTTTCCATGGATATGTTGACATTTTTCCCATTTTCCATAATTTTCCCTATAACTATTGTGACCTTGCCAAACTTCAAAACTCAAAATTTTATGTTTTAAGTGCAAAGTTTTAATGCTTTGCTTGTCAAACTTCTAAAATTTGCTTATTTTGAAAAATATTTTTTTTTGTGAGAAGCAATCCGTGTTTGACTTATCAAATTAAAAAGTAATTTTGAACAATAATAAGTGTTCGACCAAAATTTTAAAAATTATTTTTAAGTATATTTTCTCAAAAGTGTTTTCCGAAAAAGTAATTTTGGGAGAATTTTTTTTTCTAGCTTTTGAAAAACTGCGGGCGTTTGCACTTTTACCCTTATTTTGTGTTAGTCTGTAATTTTTGCCTCTCATAAAACAACTTTTTTGGTAGGGCAAATTTATATTCTTATGTCATAATAATTCACAAGTTATGCCCAGTCATGCCTTCTATTTCTAAAAAACTTATGCATCATTAGGTGTAAGTTTGATTGCTAATGGGCAAGATTAAAGACCAATTTGTCTGAATGACAAAAAATAAAGACTAGTCCATTAAAGGAGAAATGTACAATTTTATGGAAAACCTGCTTCTGCTAATCTTTTAAAAAAATTATTTTCTCCCAAAAGCGTAATCAAACACCTCAAGTTTTAAAAATAAATAATTCTTAAAAATAAATAAATAAACACTTTTTTCCTCTAAAAAAATTGGCCAAACATACTTACAAATGACTATTTGATGTTGAAAGTTCATTTGATCAAAATTGAACTTGATATCAAAGAAAAAAATACACATCAATGGGTACAAGGAAAACTTAACTTGTTTTTTTTATCACAATCATAATGAAAGGAAAAGAGAAAAACAAACACATATGTTCTTAAACTTCAAATATTTAACAAATTCTTGATGGTAAAAAAAAAACTTCAAGACATAGAGTTGCAAAGATCATAATACTAGTACTCAATATGTGATTACTCTTCATTTTACCTTTTGCTTCTTCTAAAATGATCCTCAACTATTTGAATTGGTACAAAATTATCCTCCGCATACCTTTCGGCCCCCAAATACCTCTGACGTCAATTAAAAGGTGGACGAGAGGGCAATATTGAACCAAATCTCAAAGTTTAAGGGTATTTTAGGCCTTTATCCGTTAAAATAATCATAAATTACTTAATATATGAGCTCATATGATTGACCTAATTTTGAGTTCCATAGTAAAATCGCCTCCCCCCCGGCCCTTCACCACCTCTCTCTTCTACTTTTTCTTCTTCTTGAATCTTGTCCACCATTTTGATTTTTTTTAACTTATGACAAAACAATGGAGATAAAAGAGGAAAATAACGAGGATATACATATAGAAATAATGGTTCGATAGAAGATAATTTAATATCATTTTTTCTTTTGTGTGTACCCAAAATTCATAATGAATGAATAAAAAAATCTTTTCTCTTCTCCGCACCCTACCATCATGGAAATAATATAAATTAAAAAAATATGAACATGTAAGTTCATTTTAAGTTTGAGTCTCTGATATCCTAATTAAGAACAAAATATTTAAAAAGAAGAAATAAATGAGGGAATGAAAAGGACAATTGAATAATTAATAGAAAAATTTATGTTAATAAAAATAATATTTTTTTTATATGAACATTCATGTTCACATTTTAGATTAATCCCAAGTTATGATCGGCTATAATAAATTGTGCATTGATTTAAAATAGGCTAATGGAAAGATATCATGAAATAAATAATTTTTTGAATATTATTTTTAAGCATATCGTGTCAAAATATGAATTATATGTGGTTTTTATTATTTATTTGAAAGGGGTTTAAATTTGGATCAATCAGATTAGACAACATAATAAATAAATATTTAATTATTTAACTTTAGGGGAGCTGTTAAAAATACAAATATGAGCTAGAGGGTTAATATCGAGGGTATTTTTGAATCAAAAGGTTGACGTCTACGGTATTTGGAAGCTGAAAGTTAGATGAATGATAATTTTGTACCAATTCGAATAGTTGATGGGCATTTTAGGCCCTTTTCCGTTGAATTTAATGATCTCTTCACATTTGATCCAAGTTTGTATAATAATCTTTTTCTCAAGTGTTCCTGTATATATCCTGCTAACAATTGTTCACTTTTCCTCTAATCTGAAACTTCAACCTTTGATTTAATTAAATATGTTGGTAAAATTACAAGATTACAATTGAAAATAAAAAATAAAGAAAATAATTGTCTTCAGGTTGAGAGACAGATATCTTGCTCTCTTTAAGGAGATTCAAACCCATTACAACAAATCTTTTCACCTGTCCAAATTAGTTTTCCTAACTTGTCCCCTTCAGGATACAACAACTCAATCACAAAGTATAACTCAACAAACTCTGGATAAGAGTTGAATCCAAAGCTCCACAAAAAGAGCACCTCCCTTCCACTAATAGGAATTCTCTTTTTAGTAACTTTTATGCACTCTCTATTTTCTTGTACTCAAAACAAATTAAAGGAAAATCGTTACTATATATAGGTGAGGAATTCCTCCTTACAATGAATAGGAAGATAATGGAGTAGTAAATAGGTAGATAAATGGCCAAAAGGGGGAGCGATACACTTTCTATATTTAGTAAGGCAATAACATGGATTCTCGAATAAATAGAAGTAGAACATGAGTTTACCAGGGAATGAATATCCTCAATCTTGTTGAGTTCAAGTTTCAAAGATGTCTCACCTGCAACATCATTCGATTCACCAACAACAGAAATTATGGGAATAGCCAGATATACGAAAGGCCTGTAGATTTGAATATAATCTGAAACCACGAAGTGCCTCTCTTTGCATAAAACATAATATATGCCTGCTCTGCCAAAACATCTTCTTGAACAAAAATAACTTTTGACAAAATAAAACAAAATATCAAGTTAGTTGTCGTAAACTCAAAACATTTCTAACAACATAAGGAAACTCTACTATTTATTCCATACATACTATTCAAAACGTTTTGAGTTTATGACAACTAACTTGATATTTTGTTTGATTTTGTCATAGGCTGTTTTTGTTCAAGAAGATGTTGTTTTGGCAGAGCAGGCATATATTATGTTTTACGCAAAGAGAGGTACTCCATGGATCCACAGGCCCTTCGTATATCTGGTTATCCCCACAACTTCTGTTGTTGGTGAATCGAATGATGCTGCAGATGAGACATCTCTGAAACCTGAACTCAGCAAGATTGGAGATAATGATTCCATTGATAAACTTATCTTCTACTTCTATTTATTCGAGAATTTATGTTATTGCCTTACTAACTATAGAAAGCTTATGGCTCCCCCTTTGGCCATAAGTCAATGACCGCTAACATATACAAAGTAATGCAGCAGTAAAGAGAAAAATGAAATTCTCTTTAAGTCCTTAACGGACTGAAAAGAAATGTAGCAGCTCAACATACGTTGGCAGTAAAGCACAATGAATGCCCACCAATGGCAGGAAAGAGCAGCATCAAAGAGTAGCATCTTTGTACCCCATAATAAAGCAAATTAATACTATTAAAAATTAATATAAAAACTGTCACACTAACTGTTGGGTTTAGCAAGAAGTGAATGGGAAATAGAAAATAGAAAGTGGAAGAACCAATGAAAATGGGGGAACCAATTTTGGAGGGAAAATGAAAAGTTATTGCAAAAGTGCAAATGAAAGGTCATTTTTACCATATTGGTAGAAGAAAGGAAATTGTTGTC
>JAJOOO010025966.1:0-15079 GCA_029582685.1 Solanum piurae
AGAAAAGGATTGTTGTTACTAGGATCACTGCGTTATGAGCTTGTGGGGAACACGTATACCCTAGTTATCTTTCTCAGCTTGATAACAACCAACATTGACTACTAAATTCTGATTACTTATTGAATTTTCATAATTGATTCACAAAACCCCTCCCGTGTTTTTAATTAATTGTTGTTTTCTTGGAAATACTTTGACTAATTGGATATAATCGTGGGTTAAAGTAAAGTCTAAACCATTTTCCTTGTGGGATCGACCCCAACCTACAAGTTGGGTTCTTTACTTGATAACGATCGCTTACGCTTCTTAGGGAGGTGTAATTTGAGCGTATCAGTAACTATTACTCTATAAATTCTCTATCGAAAGCGTGTACCCAACAATTTAGATTAACCCGTATTCCGGTCACATTCCAAGAATCCCCTCTCATTCATAGATTTCTTTGTTATTTTTACTATTTTTGCTATACTTGTGACAAAATCCCCAAATTGTTAATTGACTCTTTTGTATCCCTCATTTAATTTACAATGTTCTAATCGTTAATATCTTTAGCTATGACTAGTTGGAACTAAAATTTATTTTTCTATTAAATCTCAAAACCACTACCTTGGGACTCGACCCCAACCGTTGGTTAGGTTATTATACTATTGCACGATCATAGATACTATCATTGGAAGTTGTGTCATTGATTACACAAACATCACACTCAGAACCTAGTAGCTAAGAAAGGGTCCAAGGGAGAGGTCACAATCCTAGAATATGAGACTTGGCATACGCCATGAAGGCCACATGGATCGTGAAGGGCACCACAGCTCATGGTGGTGCCCATGGGGGTGAGGCAGTGAGCTCCCTAAGGCTGTCCATAATCGAGACCCTCCCACGAGCGACTAAACGGCTCGTGAAGGCCACTACGGGCCGTGGGAGAGGTCCTGGAAAATAGTTTGGTTTTTGGGGTTGAGAGGTGGAAAATCCTAGCTACTGGTCAAAGGACCACGGGCACCACTATGGGCCGTGTGACCCTACGAGCCAAGCGTGGTGGTGGTTCGGTAGTTTTAGTTCAACAATTTTTGGGTCTTTTACGGTTTTAATTAAATCAAATCTAGGTCGTTTTACCCAAGACTAGGACCCCTATATAAGTGATTTTAACCCCAAAACTCACCCATTCAAGTCATTAGTTCCAAAACCCAAAAGAAATCCCAAGTTCTTCTTCTCAAACATTTCTCTCTCTAGAACTTGAAGAAGAAGAACGAGTTCAAGCTAGGGTAAAGGTCAAGTCTCCATTCCTCAAGCATTTGTGGGATTTGATATGAAGGTATGATGGCTTTTCATCTATGGAGCCCCCAAGATTCCCCATTTGAAAAGTAGAAATTCCCCAATTGGAGTTAGGGTTTTCTTCTAATGTTGTGGGTCTTGATGAATGTTGATCCAATTTAGTGGATTATGATTATTTATGATTGAATTAAGAGGATTACATGTTTTTAGGATGAATTAAAATGTACCCATGCTTAAACCATGTTTATAGGTTGAAATTTATATAAATGGGTTTGATGCCATGAAAGGAGAATTTGTGGTTTAGATTATTTTTATAGGATTGATGAGATAAATTAGAATTGCTTGAGATTGAAGCATATATGATGATTATAAGATTTAGTGCTTTGAGAGTAAAGCTTATGCTATGAATTGTTGATTACTGATGTAATTGTTGAGAAAGGGATAGTTCCCACATGAATTACTTAAGTATGAATGTGGAAGGCTTTCTCACATTGAATGATTCTAGGTTGAAAGGATTGCTCAGCTAAAATTAATCTAGAAAAAAATGCTAAGAAATAGATGAGGTAAGAGGTGACCATCCATGACCTCTAGATGAGAAGGATATGAGGCAATTTCCCATATTCATAAGAGGAAAGTAAGAGGCGATTACCCTTATTCCCTTATGTTGGACATGGATGCAAATAACCGTGATCCCTTATAGATAGATGTGGAGATGAATACCCATATCTTATATTGAAAGGTGTGGAGGCGAATACTCGTGTCTTATATGAAAGGACATGGAGGCGAATACCTATGATTCCTTATAGAATGATATGGAGGCGAATACCCGTGTCATTGATGTTGGGCATGGAGGCGAATACCTATGATCCCATAAGATGGACATGGAGGCGAGTACCCATGAACATATATGCAAGGCAAGAGGCGACTACCCATTAGCCTTTATAGGAAGGCAAGGAGGTGATTCCCCATGTCTATAAAAGATAAGATAAAAAGTAGAATGATAGGTGATGAGCTTGGATGATTGCTAATATTGCCTTCTATGAGCAAGACTAGTGGAGGATTCATGTCTTGGCTAAGTATGCTTTGAGGTTACTTGAGAAGTATTCCTTATATATTGTTATTATCTGTTATGTGCATTGATTATGATTATGACTTATATTGTCTAACTCTTATGTTTATGTTGATGTTTATGCAAGCTATCATATTTAATACATTCTTGTACTAACACCTACCCTTGCCTACATTTCTTATCCAAATGTAGGGTCCATCTTTCCCAACTCTCATCCCCGTGGCTAGGATCTTGGTAGAGGCGAAACTTGAAGACTGGTGAGTCCTCATAGCATTCGAGGAGTTGGTCACCATTTCCTTATGTTCCTTTAATTTTATGTTTTGATTTTTTTTGTATGGGCTGTGTCCCAAGAGTCTTTGTATTAGATGGTTTTGAGACAATTGTATGAGACTTCTATTTCGTTTTATAAAACTTTGATTGTGTTGAAAATGGTTTTAAATTTTATCGATTTTTCTATTATCTTGACTATGAAAGCTAAGTGTCTTATGTGAGCCCTCTCAGGGTATGCCATGTTACATCTAGGGTGTACCCCTGGGTCATGACATCATAAATCATGCATAGTAAGGAAATCATAGAAACACATAAAACAAATGACTCCAAAACAAAGAACAGACCATGAGGAATTCGTTACCTCAAGCTAGAGTAGGAGTAGAAGGAAAGAGATGAAGATATCGGGACATCATATCGTCCTCTGCCTTCCAAGTAGCACCCTCAACTAACTGATTCCTCCATAACACCTTCACGAAAGCTACTTCTTCCTCAACTTTTTGACTTACCTGTCTAAAATCTCAACTGGAACTTCTTCATATGAAAGATTCTCCTTAACTCCCAAACCTTCTAAGGAAACTATGAATGTTGAATCACCAACACGTTTCTTCAACATATAGAGACATGGAAAACTGGATGCACTGATGCTAACTCATTTGGCAAATCTAACTCATAGGTAACCTTACCAATACGTCTCAAAATCTGATATGGGCCCACATATCGGGGACTAAACTTCCATTTCTTACCAAACCTCATACCAAGATAAGTTCACACATCTCACAAGGTTAACCACAAAGAGGTATATTGCCAAATTTGGCTCACTCTTCAAAATTCTTACCTAAGATCATTTCAATTGTTCACTTCACTCAACCAATCGGACCAACGGGGCAAGTTCTAGGTGTCATCAAATGCAATGTTCATGATGACCTCACCACACAAGGCATTGGTACCAATATCCAACCAGACTCCACAATTTCTAGCTAGCGTCCAATGCTCATCACAAGAAACTCTTGACAACTCGCTAGTCATAACGAGATGCTAAAAGTTCATAGATTGCCTATGTAACTTCATTTGCCTCATCATAGTCGTGCATTCATTTTGTTGTTTGATTAAGAGAACTATTTAAGTCATCAGTATTGATCACAACCGACACTCAAATTTGCATAAGAGAAACCACATTCATACACATAAAAAGTGGCAACAATTTTTGAAATTGGTTCAAAAACCTCTTTCAATTCAAAACAATGTGCCACAAGTTAAGAACACCCCAACACAATTCAACAACCAAGATATCAATCAAAACCAATACGCACAATATTCACAAAACATCATCAAAATAGAACTAATATTCACAACACAGCCCAAAGAGGTAGGTATGGAAATACCTCACCCCACCCAACAAAAATAAGCAGTTGTCTTCAAATGCACCTAAAGTAGAAGCAAAGTATAAATAGGTAACAAAGAGGGAGGGGAAACGTCATCCTGCCAGGCTAAGCCTGGGTGAAGTTTGCATCTCAGCCACTCTATCTGTATGGGCATCAGTTCCCTGTGTCTCATCAACCTTAGCTCCACTGGAGCTCACCACCAAAGTATCCCTTAGGGAGGCCTATGTAGCTGTCTCAAACTTGGTGGCCTCCAAGTCAGTCAGATTTGCATACACAGCCTCCTCGTGCACACAAAGTTGTTCCTCATCTGTCTTGGCCTCGGACTCAGCAGCAACAACATCAGCCCAAATATCATCTTCGGTGGTAGCCGAACGCACTTCAGAGCAGGCTGGAATATCTGCACTCGGGTCATTTTGGATCTCCACCATCCCAAATAATGAGGTAAAATTTTTGGACTTAAAATGGTCCACATCCTTCCTCAGCTCAGCAACATCGGTCTTCAAGGTCGTCACGTCCTTAATAGCACCATGTCCTCTCTCACAAACCTCTACTCTCACTGTGAGGGCATCAATAGAATCCCTGAGAAGTGTCAATGCAGTAGTAAGAGCTCTCTCAATCATCTCGGGAACCCTGACCTCTATCTGGGAGGCATGCATATCTGTAGAATGGGCTAGGTGCCTCATCTTGAGAAGCATGGTCTGGGTGATCAGGAGCCTGTAGGCAGTAGTACCAGCAACATATTTAGGGGTGAGGGAGTACCAGAAGTGACAGGGATGTCAGAAGGAGAGGATATAGAAGTACCTGAAGGCCCAACCAGAGTAGGCATGCCTGCCTCTGCAGGTAACATATAGAAAATACATGCCCACCGGGGCTGCCCTCCTCTTCTTAGCCTCATCCTTCTGGTACTCAACCTCAATACGCCAGATGACAGTAGAGGAGGTGGGCGTCACCTCCACATTCATCTTTTTATCTCGAGGAACATTGGCCCGTCAGTACAACTCGGTGATTAACACCAGAAAGGGAAGAGATGCTTGGTGCTGCTTGGCCCTCATGGACATGTCCTGCTCAATGATCAAACCTAGATTGAGGCTCTTTCTAGCAATAATAGATCTAAGATAGGTCGCCTTTGGGTGGAAGAGGATAGACTCATTCTGGGATGGCATGATCGTGCTGCTAATAAACCCAAACCAATACCTCACTGCCACATTGAGATCCTTCTTCTCTATTGGTACTCCGGCCTCAATCTACCTTGGGGTGCTGTCAGAAGGAAGATGAGTCAGCCAACCTTTTAAGTCATCCAGAGTCCGTGTCCAGATTTATTTCCCCACTATCATATTTCACCATCTTACCCTGGACTATTACAAAATCAACTGGTTTGAAGGGACTGTCCTTCCTATTCACTTTTGGAACCAAGTCTCCATAGGTCGAGTAGAACTCCCGAACCTAATTAGGAATGTAGAGGCCTCAGGGTTTAGTGAAAATCTCTAATATTTGGGACTTGAAGGTGCTCCATATCTCTGGATACCTGTCCACCACACCATCTGTTGTCAATCTCTTCTCCTCAATAATAGTCCTCAGTCCCTCGGCCTTTAGTCTGTTGGGAGACCAGGGATGAGGACCCTGTACTGGTGGTTTCGGGACCACATTTTGTGCTGGAGCTGGAGGAGGAGTCTGAGGCACTGAGATCTTGGACAGATCATGCATTCCTTTGGAGCAACGCTCAACTCTTCCTTCTTGTAAAAGCTAATCATTCTCAGGCTTAGAGATGGAAGCCTGAGAATCATGAGCCTCTCCCTTATTGTCCGATGAAGTGAGGTGAGTCTTGTAGACTCCCTCACGGTCTGAGCTGGTCTCTAGTGACTCAACCATGGGAACCTTGCCCTTTCCTTTGCTTTTGCCTCTCTTTGTAGGGAGTTTGGATACCTTAGATTTGGATGCAACTTCATCCTCATTTATAACTATTCCTCTTGCCCGTTTGCGGGGCATCATGTCTCTACCTGACACTTTGGGTCTAGCCATTTATGCAAAAAAATGAAGAAACACTTGGAAAAATGTGAGAGAAGCCCCAAAATAGTCCCTCATCTTTAGGTCAAGACTCAAAGTCATCCTTGAACTTTCACATGAAGCACTAATAGTCCCTCATGTTTGCAATATTGGTGCACTTTTGGTCCTTCCCTAAACTTTTGCCTATTTTTTAACATTAATTTTGTTCATAATTTTATATAAGGAATGACCCATCATCTTTTTATACATTTAGTAGAAATAATAACTCTATGTGAGAGAAGGTGAGAAGAAGAACACCTTGTTCTATTCAGTATAAATATTATTGCAGCTAAACTAAGAACATTTTAACATATGACATTACAAGAAAAGAAAAATTTGTACTATTATACGTGAAATCATCGTGATGAACCTCTCGACTTTACCTGTAATACGATTTCTATTAAACAAAATAAGGTGTTTTTCTTCTCACAATTTCTCACATGGAGTTATTATTTCTACTAAATATATAAAATGATGATTAATCATTCCATACATAAATTATGAATAAAATCAATGTTAAAAAATAGGCAAAATTTTGAAGAAGGACCAAAAGTGCACCAATATTGCAAACACGAGGGACTATTAATGCTCCATGTGAAAACTCAAGGATGACTTTGAGTCTTATCCCAAAGATGAGGAACTATTTTGGGCCTTTTCTCGAAAAATTTCTAGAAAAATTGCAGAAAAATGTTGCAGAAAGACTTGCCGAACCATTTGGTGAGTCGCCGAGTCACTTTGGCGAGCCCGATAGAGCTCGCCAAAAGTACCAGCGCAAAAATTTCAAATATTCAAGATATGTCGGCGATGCATGGGCCATTCGATGAATCACCGACACCATTCGGTGAGATAAAAGTAGTTCGCCGAAAGTTATAGTGTATTTTAGGGGTTTAGGGGAGCAGAAGGGCGATCAAGAAGGCATTTCGATGAGCTCAAGCATGTCGCTGGAATTTACAGAACAAACTCAACCAATTTTAGAAATTAAAGGTGATCTGTGGGGGACTTTGGCGAATCGCTGAACCACTCGGCGAGCTCGACTTTGCTCGCCAAATGGCACTTCGTGCCTATTTCTACCCCATTTCTCAAAATCAACCCCTCACAAAAACAAAAGTAAACACAAACACTATGCAATTAAGGTTAGACCCATACTACCTATGCCCTCGGGGTACTCAGATTTCCCCCGATTTGGCCAAAATTATCCATTTAACGTCTTTTGCCCTTAAGAATGACGTCAAACGCTCCATCATTGGGAAAATTATGTCGTTTAGCACAATTTGGGGTTACTTGGACTTTACTCCACTAGACCCAATACATATACACCGCAACACAACAATTTAGACTCAATTTAAGACAAGCACAACACGAGAATCAATCAATTTAAGGCAATTAGGCATTAATTTAAACAAATTACGAGCAATCCAACATTTTCACACAATTAAAACATTCTACACAACAATAATTTACCTATTGAATTCTATTTCAACAACATATTTAAAGCACGGGGTTCATAAAAACCAACCTTTAAAGCCGAAAATAAGAGTTGTATAGCTAGGCGAAAAAGTTCCACAATCCAAGCAAAGAATTCATAAGATACGAGGCAAAAAGAAAGAAAATATGAAAGATCTAAAGTCGGGTGAGAGGGTGCGGGAGTTCAAAATGGTAGAAGATGAAGGATTTTGAAATTTTAAGTCATTTGGCCTTTAAAACCTTTCAGTCCACACTCCCATCGATGGGGTAAGCCGTACTCGCCGAACCACTCGGCAATGCGCTGAGTGGTATTTTACCTCGCCAATTTTTACAGGACTCCCAACAATTTGAGGGTTCAAATGACGGACAAAGTCGAGCTCACCGACTTTTTCGGTGAGTCGCCGAGTAAGCATGTAGCCCGATGAGTTTTACAGAGTTCCCTTTCAAGCTTGGTGGTTCCAATGAAGGTCCAAGTCGGGGCTCGCCGACTGGACTTTTGCTCGCCATACTACCCATTTTCCAACAGTTTTCACTTTTTAACCTGCACAATCAACACCCGTTATTCAAAATAAAAAACTAAAGCATTGAAAACTTAGGTTTCCTCCCAATAAGTGCCTTAGTTAAAGTCGTGGCACAACGAAAATACCCTTTTACGGATCATTCTTCGGGTTTGCCAAGATATCACTTGGTAGGCCCCCTTTTGGTTTTGGGTTCAAATGAGAAGAAATATGACCCATTTGGGTCTCCAACTGTTTGATTGACACGGAATGGGAGTTGACCGTATGATTAAGTGTAGAGAAATCCTCCTTCATCTGTTTCAACACTTTGTCTGACCCTTCAACTTTGTTGAGGATACGTGAGAGCATGTCTTCCGTACGAACATTTTGTGACTCCTTGGGCTTTTGACGCTCATGGGGTGGGACGTACTTGTCCTTGTCACCATCTCTTTCCTTCCAAGTGGCATTACGATCACGCCAATATTTGTCACGGTGTCTCCATCCCCCATCTCTATTCCAACCTGGGTTTCCACCCGACCTTGGATAGTTTGCTCGATATCCACCTCCTTGATTAACTAGGAAGTTCACTTCCTCATTGTACAACATTTAAAACTGAGCTTCTTCGGGGTTTGCATCACCAACACCCAAAGAATTAACACTCTTCATACCACTGCCCATCACATTTTTCACAAAGAGATCCAGCTGGGTCATCATTTGGCCATGTTTTGGTCTCTCTCTTGATCCTTTTCGATTTGCTATTTTGTCATTCTAAAGGTGATAGGTGAGACTTTGTCTTCACGAGTGTACCACACTCTATTTATTTTGGTCATGCCATCAAGGAGTTGAGACACTACTTCGTAGGGCTGTTGCATTAGACAAAGTGTACCATACTCTGTTTATCTTTTGATTTTTGTAGCTTTAAATAAAGGTTTATATTTATGTTTTAGTGTTGGCTAGATATAGAATAGGGTCCGTGTCTAAAAGTGTCCAGAAAATGTAAAAAGAAAGTCCTAATGGTTGCTATGTGTCCAGGAATGAAAAGGCAAAATCTGCACAAAATAGTTATGCAATGGTCTACGGACCCCATCGACGATCCGTTGCTCAATCCATGGACCGTGGATGGCGTTCGTAGATCCCAGGTACGTTTTCTAAGTATCAAAGTGACCTATGGATCCAACCCATGGTCCAGGTCGACCCACTACCGTCGATGAGGTCTCGTGGGTCCAACCTAGGGTTTCTGCCTTACCCGACCCGGACCCCTTTTTATTAAAACTTTTCATTTTTAAAACATTCCCCCCTACCATATTTTCTGCCAAACCGTTACAACCGTTCAAACACCCCATATTCCTCCATTAATCACCCCCAAATCACTCCCAAAACTCCATATCAATCCTCCATCTCCCATATCTCCCGTTTCTCTACCTAATCACTTCCATTTTCTTCCCCAACGATTCCAAGGTCCGGGTTCGGTGTCAAAGGATAGAAAAGAGGTTCAAGGAGTTCATTACACTAACACACTCACCCACTTCAATTACTTGTAAGGTAAATTATTTTACCCTAACTTTGATTTTTATGTTGATTGTTTAAACCATGAAATCACGAAGTTGCAACTTGACCTTGGGTTGTTAATTTCTTATTTTAATGTTGAATTATAGTTAGAAGTATCCTTGTAATAATAGTATGTGAGTGTGTTAGAAGTTTTGATTTAGGGTTGTTCAATGGATTTTTGTAAATGTGAATAAAATTGACTGATCACAACCCTAGGGATGACAAACTACCAAAATATATGTTGAAATGCATGTGTAGGCCTAGTTTGATGGTGTGTTTATTGAAATATGGCATTCAGTGTAAGCTTAAAGTCTGAAACCTGGCACAAAACTGAACTTCGACTACAACATACGGACTGTAGGTCGAGGTCCGTTGACAGTGGCACACACAATATTTATTAAGTGTAGAAACATGGTGTAGACTACGGTCCGTCGTTCCATCGACGGACCGTTCTGCACATCCGTGGTTCCCACATCAGAGACCCAACTTTTGGTACTCTGACCTACAGAGGGGACCCACAGGCCGTCGTTGTATCGACGGACCGTAGGTACCCACCGTGGGTCACTAGTTCAACAACAGTCTTGGAAATTTTTTATTCTTTTGCTTGAGACTGAGTCTTGTTCTAAAATTATTTTGTGGGTCTTTTTGTGTTGTTTTGGTACTAACTTAGCTTCCAAAGGTAGCATGGATCCAAAGCAAGCTATTACCTATGCACGAGGGACCAATTCCAAGTCAGTCGCCCCCTCTAGATGTATCATAGAGATGGACAGTGATACATATTACATCCCACCTTCCACCAGGGTCTCCCCCACCCCCCACACTACTAGGAACATAGCCCAGCAGGTTAAGATCCGAGTCGCAATCTGGATCTAGTTCTAACGGCAGTACCACTTCTTCATCGATCCCAATAACACATGCGACAATCCGACACCTACCAAAGTCGAGCATGCTCCAAAGGCTGATGAGTCAAACAGATGGTGTGTCCCCAACCAGTATCACATTTATAAGAATGGCACGATGTTGAATGAGCACCATAGGATGACCAGGATCATGACTAAGGAGCATAGGTTCCTTACAGAAAGCCTTCACACTACACCAACTATTAAGAAGCTCTTCTGGAGAGACCAATGTGAGTGGATGGCACGGAGTCCTGGGATTGCGAAGATTCATGAGAGGGACTTTAACGCCACCACACCCTACCCTTCCCGTGACTTATTTTTCAGCTCTGCAGGGATGCTACTGTACCCGTTTGGCATTGTGACCGGTTGCTTTATGCGACCAAGACTCTGGACATAGGCCTCATTCAGGATGATGCCAACTTAGTTGTAACTCATAGGGAGCCATATGTTGAGGTACCACCTTTGGGTGATGATCTTGTTGCGGATGTAGAGATGATGCAGGCTGATGACACTGCCATTCCAATCCCTACAATGGATGCTCAGGCTCCACCGTCTTCGGCCACTAGTCAGGCCCCTAGCTCATCCCGAGATACTCCCTCTTTAGGGTCCATTCCCGTTCCTCTAGCTCGGC
Source organism: Solanum piurae (assembly GCA_029582685.1). Lineage (NCBI taxonomy): Eukaryota > Viridiplantae > Streptophyta > Magnoliopsida > Solanales > Solanaceae > Solanum > Solanum piurae. The sequence continues at coordinate 11,070 of JAJOOO010025966.1, forward strand.
TTCAGAAGCATGAGACACAGATGGCCACACTGCTACAACATATGAAGCCATGGATGCAACGCTCTATTACAGAGTCTTAGGGGAGGATCGATTAGATGATGGATCAGAAGATTCCGACAGTTCATAAGCGCCTGGATGCTTTCGAGTTGAGAATAGTGGAGAGGCCAGCCCCGACCATTGATATGATCACCTTCCAGAAGGAGTTGGCTAGCCTCCGTGCTGATGTTGCTGCCCTCCTAGTCCCCACTGAGATTGATCTAGAGTCTGCCCCTATGGCAACGGATGATGAGGTGGTGATGATTACTCTATTCGGTGATACTATGCCGCCACCAGATTCTTCTCATCCTGTAGGAAAGCGCCACCCCTCCGACCACACTTCTGATGCTGATGAGGATCACAAATTGAAGAAGAAGGAGCGTCAGCAATTGGAGGAGGCCACGAGAAAGTCGATACTTGATGAGGAGAGGAAACAACAGTGGGACCATGAGGTGGATTTTGGCCCATCTGGCACTCTGAGTACTACTGATGGTGCTCCTATGGTTGATGAGGGAACTACTGATGGCGTCCCTAGTGTTGATCCAGCGGGCTCCGGGAAACCAGACCCACCCACTTCTTAAGAGGTCTTTGGTGCATATGCGCCTCAAGTTTGCTTTAGCCTATTTTTTACTTTTGATTTTTTTTTGCATTGAGGGCAATTGCACCTTATTTATTTGGGGGTGGGGTAAATGGAATGTGAGTGACAGGGTGAAATTTGAGTAACTCGACTCATAATCCTCCTTTGGAGTTTTCTTGCATGTGTTCTTTAATTTCCCCCAAAGGAATGTCTTACTTTCTGTTGAACCGACATGTTTAGGATTGTACATGTTTCGTAAGTAGAAGAATGAAAGAATAATGGCATAAAAAAACATGAAATTGATACCTGTCCAAAAAGTTTGAAATACGCTAGATCTTTAGGCTTGATGAGTTGAATGTGCTGGATTTCAATTTGACATGATAAGGAATCGGCATGAACTCATGACTTAAGATAAAACTTGAACTAGGTAGTCTAATAATCTGATAATAAAACAATGTGCCAAGTGTGTGTGAGAAAAGTTTGAATGTTCATACAGTTTGTGCCAATCTAGAACTTGCCCCTTTGGTCCTGCTAAGATAATCTATGCTAGAAGTTGGGAAATGATCATAGGCCCTTGTTCAAATAAGTCCACTCAAGCCTAAAATGATCCAACCAAATGAAATAAATGTTCCCTTTGATCCAAATGTTTGAGCCTAATATAGACCACTTCTTTCAATACACCTAACTCACCTTCCCTAAAATAATTATTTTGGCCATGGTCCATCCTTGGATATGTGCACCTTGTCTTAGGCCAAAAGGCTAAGTTGAGGGTGGCTAAGTCAAAAAGTTACCTAGATCTTGGCCTTGGTCCGACATCGGATATTGTGCACCTCAGCACATGCAAAATACGTAAGTTCATGGTGGCTATGAAAAAGGAAACCAAAATAAAAAGGGTATGAAGTGAGTTTTGTATTGAAGAGAGAAAAAGAGAAGAAGAGTTAGAAAAAGATGTGAATTTATTCAAAAGAAGCAAAAAGATGAATAACAAAAGTGCTGAAAGAAACAAAGAAAAGTGAAGCAAAAGAAAAAAAAGAAGAAAAGTGAAAAATACAAGCTATAAAGTCAAAAGTCACATTTGTGTTGAAGAGGGTCAAAGGAAAGAAAACAAAATGAAAGGATGTAAAGAATAGGTTGAGAAAAGAAGTAAAAAGCCAATGTAATATCAAGGAGGGCAGAAAGTCACTAAAAAGTACCCAAATGTATCATACCTGACCCTGAGCCTACGTTACAAGCTAAGAAAGTCCTATAGTGATCCTAGTGACTGGTTTGGAGAGTCTATGTAGTGAAAATAAGGGCAAGCCTATGGTATTGAGCACTAACTATACTTGTAGTCACTTCTGAGTGTGAGTGTTGAATGAATCCTAAAACTTGAAATTCATATCTATTGTGTGTGAAAAAGGATTTCTTTTGAAGTGAGGGCACTAGTTACATTGTTGGAGAATTGATACTTTTGTGATTGTGAAAGGTGTATGTTGTGATGTCTGTTCGTCGATCTATGTCATGTTTTGATTCGTATGAGTTAGCTTGTTGAGTCTAGATGAAATAATTGCACTAATGAGATGGAACTGATTGCAAAATCCATGTGATTGCTTGAGTTTGTATGTCTACTTCTACATAAGAGTCGTTTAGTGTGTTAGTGTGTCGCTTGAGGACAAATAACAAGTTTAAGTTGAGGGTGTTGATATACTATGAGTTTATGGTATTTTTTATACGTTTCACTTAGAGTTTATGTGTGTCTTAGGCCATTTTTTTATTAGAAATGATGTTTTGTGTATATTTCTTGCAAGAAATAGGCTTGGATGCGGTTGATGAAGATGCGAGTTGTAAAGTGCTGAAGTAGCCACCAACGATGCCATCCATGGACCGTGGATGGGCAGCCGCAGTCCTTGGCCTGGGGGATGAGTTTCAGTAACTCAAACCACGGAGTGCTAGGACAGACCGTAGTCTAGTCCACGGACCATAAGTGGTGCATAGTAGGTGGAACATCGGGGAAGTCTGACAAGTGTGGAGCCACATATCAAGACGACGAACCATAAGTCGACCCACGACCCGTACTGCATGTCCGTCATTTATGATTTCAGACTTGAAAGTTCCAGTACCTGATGAAAGTTTCTAAGTGTTGAGCCACGAAGGGGACCTACGGACCAAAGGTTGACCAACATAAAACCACATAAATCGGTTAATAGGTCTAAATTGGAAGTTTTGACTTAGGATGTTCAATTGATTTGTGTAAATGTGAATAAAATTGACTGATCACAACTCTAGGGATGACAAACTACCAAAATATATGTTGAAATGCATGTGTAGGCCTAGTTTAATGGTGTGTTTGTTGAAATATGGCATTCAGTGTGAGTTTTAAGTCTGAAACCTGGCACAGAACTGAACCACAACTTCAACCCACGGACTGTAGATCACCCTATGGACTATAGGTTGAGGTCCGTGGACCAGTGACACACACAATATTTTTTAAGTGTAGAACCACGGTGTGGACTACGATCCGCCGTTCAATCGATGGACCGTTCTGCACAACCATAGTTTCCACATCAGAGACCCAACTTTGGGTACTCAAACCTATGGAGGGGACCCATGGGGCGTCGTTGTATCGACGGACCGTACGTACCCACAGTGGGTCACGAGTTCAACTACTGTCTGGGAAATATTTTATTTTTTTGTTTGAGACGGAGTCTTGTTCTAGAATTATTTTGTGGGTCTTTTTGTCATGACTCAGGGGTACACCCTAGATGTAACATGGCGTACTTGACCCTGAAGGGGTCTCATACAAGCCCTTAGCATATCATAACATGAGATAATAGAGAAGTGCGGAAATTTTAAAACATTTTCCATACAAACAAAGTCTAATAAAACGAAGCGTAAGTCTTTAACATTGTCTCAAACCATCTAAAAAACTTTGAATAACTCTTGGGACACAACCCATACAATAGTCTAAATCATAAAAGCAAAGACATAAAAGCAAATGGTGATCAAGTCCTCGATGCTATGAGGACTCACCAAAACTTATCTTCTTTCTCCTACTAAGAACCTATCCTCAAGAATGGAACACAAAATCGCCGAGCCCTACATTTGATAAGAATGTAGGAAAGAGTATGCATTAGTACAAAATGTACTAAATATGATAGCTAGCATAACATCATAAGATCATAACATAAGGGTTAGTCAACATAAGCCATATGCCATAATCATATGAGATACTTCAAGAAAAATAAAGTATAAGCATAAGAGACAATAACATAGTCACAAGTGATATACCGTGGGTTTACGGTATTTCTAATACAATTCACTTACAAGTTGTGTGTGTCTAGGGCCTTTTTGTATGGGTTTTTATGTGTCTTTATCATGTTTTGCAGGAAAGATGTTCAGGCGCGGAATTAAAGAGACA